>CAUYPK010165020.1:0-37966 GCA_963574355.1 Loris lydekkerianus | reverse complement strand
GCCAAGTCCAAGAACACCAAAAAAGTTCACAGGTAAGGCCTTTCCGGTTTGCAGTCTCACTGCTGCTTGTACTCACGGTTGCCGGCGTGATTAGGTTGATTGAACACATGCAGCCACTTGCCAGTTTTCCACTGTTTTTGTCTTCCTCCTGGGGTCCAGAAGTCCCTTGCTGTCTCCCTGTATCCTCAAAGGGATTATCATAGGCAGATCCCACCGGCCAGAGATGTCTGGAGTCTTGTCTCCCCAGATTCGCCGAGCCCAGTTACAGGGAAGCTGCTACTCAGCCGCCATCTTTAATTCACTATTTTCAAGTTCTTTACATGATTTACACTATACTAGAAAAATTTGCTTTAATAAAGTAAACTTTAGCTGATCTCCATTGAGTGTATTAGAGAATTATAAAAATGTAAAAAAAAACAAAAACTGATTTTTAAAATTGTTGATGTATCACTGAAGCTCTGTGTGCAGGTTTTCACATGAGACTGTGCAACCCTTCTGCTATAAATCAACAAGAAAAAGCTAAACTTTGCACTGGATGCCCAGGCAAAACCACGAACCAACTAATTCAGGGCAACAAATTAGATTCCTTAGGAATCAAATAAGTGAAAATTAAAAGCAGGTATCACTTGTCAAACTGGCAAAAGTTTTTGTAAAAAGATAAATAAATAAAATGTTCATGCCCAGGGCTGATAAGAATATGGAGAAATGAGCAATGATTTATCTTGCTCATTATATACAGAGACATATATAAAAGGATGTTTACTCCAGCACTGTTTGTTCTAGTATAAAAATTTAAAATAACTTAAATGTCAATAGAGAATTGGGCAAGGGGGGGTGGGCACAGTGGCCCATACCTATAATCCTGGCACTCTGGGAAGCCAAGAAGGATCACCTGAAGCCAGGAGTTCAACACCAGCCTGACCAGAGTGAGACTGGATCTCTACAAAAATACAGACAAATTAGTTAGGCATGTTGGTATGTGCCTGTAGTCCCAGCTACTCTGGGGGCCAAGGCAGGAGGATCCCTTGAGCCCAGGAGTTGGAGGTTGCATTGAGCCGTGATGATGCCACTGCACTCTATCCAGGGTGACAGAGTGTGAATCTATCTAAAAAAAGAGAGAGAGAACAAATTAATTAAATAATAGTGTAGTTAGGTAAAGGAATATATGTACTACACGTCTGTTAAAAAGAACACAGTGTATCTGTATGTGCTGATTCTTTAAAATTTCGAGATGTATTACATACAGCAAAGGAAAGAACAGAATAAAATTTGCCATATGGAGATATTAGCAATCATATTTTCTTGAAGGATATCTGAGAAACTGTCACAGTAGTTACAGTGGTTACCTTTGGGAAAAAGGAATAGAGGAAAAGGAAAGAAATATTTTATTTTTCATTTGACACCTTTATGTATGGTTTAACTCTGTTTTTTAAAAAGGAATAAGTTTCATTTTCATAGTTTGACGTGGAAAAATATCTGCAATATAAGAAAAAGAGCTGGTCCAGAATGCCCAGAATGTTCTGACATTCCACTATGTTAATGATCCCATTCATGTATAAATTTATAGACCAAAACAGTGTTTGTATTAAAATGCCTGGAAGGCTGTTTCTGGACCAGCAATGTGGCCAGCCCCTGGTCTAGATAGAGGTGGACAATTGTTGAGATTGCAGAAAGCTTCCCTTTCTCTGTACTGTTTAATTGTGTATGGTGATAGTAAATTATCAGCAAGGAAAACTTACATTTTTCCAACGGGGAGAAAAAGCAAAAAAAGGAAGGTTGTTCAGGGCTCCACTCCCTTTGCATGAAGCCTCCTGTCTACTCTGTGGAAAAACAATGCTTTGGCTCCATCTCTCACCTGGGGCTGCTAAGCATTCTCCCACAGATTTCCATTTACTTTTTAAATCCCACCTGCAGGGAAGCCTTTGTAGTCAGAGTGGGATGGGTGAGAAATCTCTCCTCAGATCCAACTTATCTACCTGAGTCTTATCCAACTAGAAAAACTGGAAAATAAAAATTAAAAGCAGAATGTTCAAACGCAACACTGAAAACTAGCCTAACCTGTAAGTGGAATCAACCTCTGTTAGTGCACCACAGATTTGTGCGAGGAGTGGGCAGCCAGCTGAAATGAAGGGAGCTGTGGGCTGGACACCCAGGCCTGGCTGCTCCCAGAAACAGCCTGCCAGCCCCCACTCTCTGAGCCTCCTTTTTCTCTAACTTGGGAGGCTGCTCTGAGAAGCTGGCAGGGGAAGGAGGTGTGCTATGGAAATGAAAGATGATTAACCAATGTGAAAGCCCTGGAGGGGAAGCCTTGTGTCATCAGATCGTTATGAATATTGCCCTGAAGATTAGGAGAACCCAAGATGTTCATTAACCCTAATATACTCTGATATTATTAAGAAAATGCTGTGACAGCCCCATCCCAACAATTATTCTTTTCAATTACTTTTCATCTCAGGATCTCAAAAACACTTAATGTCACTTCTAAGGCTTACATCATGACTGTACAATAATATGCGTGAATTGTTATTGGGCAACCAATATTATAGCTTTTGACATATTTTGCAGCACCATTCCCTCCAACCCCTCCCCCCACGAATAATGAGGATAAGATTTTGTTACAGGTAAGAGCCCCTATTACAAGATTTTTAAAAAAGCATCTCAGATGTGTTTAGTGCTGCAGAACAGCTTAGAAAATAGCAATCTCCAGTGTAAAGTACAAATCAGGCTGGCAAGGTGCTGCGAGCCTGTGGTCCCAGCAACTCAGGAGGCTGGGGAGGGAGGATCCTTGAGTGTAGGAGTTCTAGTCTAGCCTGGGCAACATAGTGAGACCTTTTGTCTCTTAAACAAAAAAGAAAGAAAAACAGAAGGCTGGTTGCAGTGGCTTATGCCTATGATCCTAACACTCTGGGAGGCCGAAACAGGCAGATTGCTTGAGCTCAGTGAGGGGTTAAGGACTGAAAATGAGAGGTTATTCTGAGACATGAACAACAGGAAGCGGAGTCCAGGTTCTGGGTGGGCAATGTGGTCTTTATTCCCTTAGGTGCAAGCCGGTTGAGTTCAAAAAAGAAGTCAGCACACGGGTTAAGGCAGGTGGGAATGTGAGAGTTCAGAGGGGTAGGAATTGGCGTGCTCCGTCCTTCCTTCCTGAGAGGGACATTCATGCCCTCATTCCTTCCGGGGCAGGATGCTTCTATTTGGGGGGATTCCTACATTCGGCCCTATCACTCACGAGTTCAAGACCAGCCTGAGCAAGAGTAAGACTCTGTCTCTAAAAAGTAGCCAGGTATTGTGGCGGGCCCCTGTATTCCCAGCTACTCAGGAGGCTGAAGCAAGAGAATCACTTGAGCTTCAGAGATTGAGGTTGCTGTGATGCCACAGCACTCTACTGAGGGCGACAAACGAGAGACTCTTTCAAGAAAGAGAGAGGCTTGGTGCCCATAGCTCAGTGGTTAGGGCACTGGCCACATACACCAAGGCTAGCAGTTTCGAACCAGCCCAAGGCTGCCAAACAACAACGACAACTACAACTAACAAATAGATGGGCGTTGTGGCGGGCGCCTGTCGTTCCAGCTACTTGCTGAGGCAAGAGAATCGCTGAAGCCCAAGAGGTTGAGGTTGCTGTGAGCTGTGGCGCCACGGCACTCTACCGAGGGTGACAGAGTGAGACTCTGTCTCAAAGAAAAAAAAAAAAGAAAGAAAAGAAAAAAGAGAAAGAGAGAGAGAAAGAGAAAAGAAAAAAGAAGTAACAGGAATTTATAGCTTCTCCATCTGGAGAACGTGACTTTTTGTCTGAAAACATTCATCTGGAGAAAGCTGGACCATTGCTTGGCTCTGTACAGGAGCTGACACCATGCGTGTAGTTGCTCAAGCCCAACCTGTTACCAAACAGTGGTGATTCTTCCAACACCAGCCTTCAGAGGTAGGAGCCAGAGGCCAGAGCCTTCACCAGCACACAGAGTGTGAAAAATTCAAGAATACCAGTAAGTGGACCCCATCTGGCCATGGATTTTTGTGTGCTTATTTTTTATTTATTTATTTTTTTATTATTATCAAACTTCGGTAGGAAAAATGAGCACTAAAACTAAAACCCCAGTGCATAATTTTTGTGTGGATTTTGTGAGGATATAATTTATTCCTAACCCTGTGTGTGTGTGTGTGTGTGTGACCATTCTAGTATATGGAGTCAGTTCTTAACTCATACGTCTGTTATCTTTTGGAAGCCAGGAAATAGGAATAAAAATTTGCAGATGTTGCTCAAAAGAGGCCCCAAACCAAGAAGTCCCCACATGACAGTCACCCTGAGTGGACAGACCTTAAGGCCTCAATGCTGCCTTAGCAGGAGGGCCTCCTGGCTGCCGGGGGGTGCAGCTCTGGCTCAGACCCACAGTCCCTCTGTGCTGGGTTAGACAGAGGGCTCAGGCCTGACCCTTTGTTGCTCCTCCTTCAGCAACTCTTTAAGACCCAGCTTTGCTCCCTTTTGTCTAAAGAGTAGGCTAGGGTGGGAGGGGAGCAGGCCCTGACATCACAGAGGATGCTGGAAAACAATGTAACAAATTTGGAGTAATCCCCCCCCCCCCCATCTCACCCAAAACAAAGAGCCTTCTTTTGTCAAAATAAAAACATGTTTAAAAAAAAAAAAAAAGTGCACATTTGTTGTTTTGAAGCATTTGAACAGCTGGGTGTTTTCCCTGGGACCCAGTTTCAAAATCAACAACCTGACACCTGCCTGAAAAAAGGAAAAATGGAGTCACTACGTCATCACCCTTCTCCAGCACTCCGAGGGAGAGGAGCTAACTTCTCCTTGGGTCCCCTGCTGCCCCCAATATTGGCTGCTGGGTGCCGCAGAAGCCACCCCAGGCACAGGGAGGGAAAGAGAGAAAGGTCAAGTTGTTTGCACGTTTGGTTGTCTTACTATGACTGGGCTGGCAAAGTTGTTTTTCTGAGAGCTTCTTGTTCATCTGGCTTTCAAATAATGATTATGCTTTTTTATTTTCCTTTTTTCTTTTTTCCCTGAAGGGCGAGAGAAAAGCAAAATTTCCACAGTGTTAGCTGTCACGGATTTTTCCTCCACAGTACAGAGTGGCAGTAAGGTGGTTCTAAAACGTGTGATTTATTTATAAACATATCTGGAAATAGTTTAAAAATAAAAAATGCCAAGGGTGAGGCTAGGTCATACTCAAGCCCTGAGAAGTAAGCTGTTTATTCTGGACGTCAGCATTAGCACCCGCCACAGGTAGTTAGTTGCAGAGTAATTTAGGGTCAAGTGGAAACATTCCGATTCTCCTTCCCTGCAGCTTTGGAGTGGAGAGAGTCCGGATCCTGGGTTGGGAGGAAGCGGATCGGAGTTGCTCTGTGCTTTAAATACAACCCTGTTTTGTGAGTTCCCAAGACAAATGCTGATGGGTAGTATTTAAAGAACAGCTTGGCAGTCACCGTGCCCCAAGCGCTCACCTTTATTTCCTCTGCTTTCTTCCTTTGTGCTGCCTCTTTCCCTGGCTGGGATACACACAGACAGGGGAGGAGACAGCAGAGGACGGGAAGTCATTACCGTGACTAACTCGCCCTTCCCAGGTTCGCTGTGCCACCTCACTATTCTTTCTGGTCTGTTCCCACTGTTCCCTTCTAGTCGGGAGTGTTTCTGCAGTTGCTTTAAGGAGGGTGGGGAGAGGATGCTTGGTCAAAGGGCATGGAGATGGGACCAGGAGAATCAAGGAGAGGAAATCAGGGGGCTGAGATAAAGAAAGGGAGCCGGGAGGGGGAAGTAAATAGAAGCAGAGATGATGAATCAGCCCAGGTACACAATAGACAGGGAGCAGAAAGAAGAGGGAGTGAGACCCACGGATTATCCTGCAGAAAGAAACAATTCAAAACCAGAAATATGCGGCGAGAAAGCTGAAAACAAACAAACTTAGGACCCCTACAGGAAAGCACAAACCCGAATGGAAGTGAGAAATAGAAGCCCGAACAGGAAGGACGTCTGAATGAGAAATGCGATTGAGGGAAGGAACAGAGGAGCCTTTGTGTGTGTTTGTAGATTAGAGGGAAAACGACAGAACAGAGAGAATCCAAGAGTGTTTATTCCTTGCACCTGGCAAACAAAAATTTCATTATTTTTTAATCATGGAAGAAGTATCTCTAAGAGCAGTGGGCCTTTCATGCTATCAGCCTCTCATTCATCTCAGTCCCTGAGGGCTCGTTTAAAAGCATAAGGAAGCCCAGCACGAGGAAAACCAAATTTCTACCCAGATGATTTTTATATAAAGTTTATTTTAGAGAGGTAAGTCCTTGCACTCCTTAGAATTCAAGCTGGGTTACCTGTCCCCGGTGGTGAATGATCTGGAGCTTTTTAGTCCTTAGAAATCCCAGGATAAATGACAAAGACATCTTGATCCCTTAAAAACACGATATATAAAAAATGAAATAATTATTTGCATGACTCCCATTTCAGAAGCCTGCCTTACTACTAATAAGTTAGAGGGTGCCTTGTAAGGTTAAATAATTTAACAAATGGAGTAATAAAAAAAGTAAGTAAAGCATAAATCGATAAATACAACACGTACCCAGGAGAAGTAAAGATTAGTTATTTCATTACTGCAAATAGCTGTTACTAAGCATTATGATAAATTACCAAAAAGATGCCTCTCTACCCCTTTCTATAATTTCGGGTTATTAATTTTATTCACATACAAGTAATTCTTTCCTTGTATGCCTTTCTTGCTCTGTTTCTCTAATGAGGAAACGGAAAAAAAATGCAGTAGATAAAATGCTTAAATTGGGGCTGAAGCAAATGAAAAAAGATACCAGAAACAAATAACATTATCAGCTTTTAGCTCCATAATAAACTCTTATTTATTTAGACCCTATTAATTTGGAATTTATAATAACTTGATAGGAATCTGGGCAGAAATTTTCCTTCCATTTAGCAAACCCTGTCCTGCTAACTAGTGCAGGAGAGTGATGTAAATGAGATTACAAGGGGAATGTTTGAAATACATCTTTGAGCACTTCAGGCAATCCCTTATATATGAATAATTAATATAAGAATACATATCTCTCTTATCCAATAATTATCTGGTAATTCAGAAGGAATTTGTTAGGTCACCCTGCAGAGTAGGAAAGGCCTGGGTTTATCACTAAATAGCTCTATCACCATAGGCAAGGCACTTACATTTTTCAGCCCTTATTTCTCTTACCTGTAAAATTTGGTTGATAATACCAACTCTGCCTCATTCAAGGAATTGTTATGAGCATGAAATGAGAAAATGCATGGGAATCCATTTTGCAATTTATAGGTATTAGGAAAATCTGTTTTATATAAAACGAGATTAAAATTCATACTTTCTATTATTTCAGTCTGACCTTCCACCCAATAAGCTACACCAGTGAGGTTTTTATGCCTACACAGTTTCGATGACAGGGAACTGTTGCGCGTGCGTGCGTGCGTGCGTGCGTGTGTGTGTGTGACATACTACACCCCCGACAGCTCTGTGCAGTCTCTCTGTGGTCTGACCACACTACCTCCACTCATGAGGACACAAGTGAAGTAAGTCATTGTTTGTTGTTGGAAGAGTCTAAACATTGGAGTCTGACAGGTTTGGCTTTAAATTCAAGATCTTCCACAAAGATGGGTAAGCCAAAACATTATCTCTGAGCCCCAGCTTCCTTTAATGTGTAAAATGAATAAAATTACCAATTTTACAGAGTTTTTATAAACACTAAAAGAGTTAATATGCACAGAGCAGACCCTTCAAAATAGGGATCATTAATATGAAAGAGAAAAGTATCTTTGAATGATACACCCAGTGGAGAAAATACTCGAGACTCCTCATTTTTCATCTCTTGGCCTTTACAAGTTAGCTCCCATAACATGAAGCCTCCCATAATGACAAAGTCCAGTTCTTTCATGCAGAGACAGTCTGTATTGCTTTTGGTGAGATGTATGATCCGAAGTATTAAAATAATGTTTCCTCGATTCTAAGACACCTGTTTTTTCACATTTGAATGTTTTGGAAATCAGAATAAGCTTTATAATCATTGTCAAAATAAACATGTCAATTGCTAGGTAGAGGAATTGCTAAGAGGAAGTGTCATTTACTTGTGAGAGGTGAATTCAGCCAAAGCTTTCAGAAGAAAGGATTTTCAAAGCCAGGAGATGTTGCTGGTTTTGCCTTGTAAACAGACGTGTATACAAAATATCTGTTTGTCAAGCTCTTTCAAAAAAGAACAACTTCTAAAATGTAATCAATTAAGGAAAAAAAATTAAGATGCTAAATCAGGGTTGCTAAAGAGGTCAAACTCCAAGGCACTTTTATCACCTCTGCCTTACAACTCCAGCGTTCTGGAGAGCCAGGGAATCTTTAGAACACGAGTCAAGATGGAGTAATTACATGAACAGAATGCATGCTGCAAAAATCGTGCAGATTTAATGTAATTTTTTCTCTCTGAATAAAACTATCTTTTAATTAGGTAAATCAATATCCTTTCTTTTGATGGACAGACTCAGCAGAGAAAACATCTAGTTTTTTAAAATCACCTAAAAATAAAGTTAAATGTAATCAAACTTAATAAAAGGTATCCTAACTTTGTTGTAGGTATATTACACTTCAAGAAGACATTCAAAAATTGTAGTTACAAGTATCTGTGTTTTTAGCTTTCATAGTTAAAGATTTGTCAAAACGTAACCAGTTATAGCTTTCATACTAGTAAGTGTAATTATTTATAAAACATTCCTTCTTGGCCAAATCTTGGACACTTTACACATATGTTATTTAATAATAATAGTAACAGCCAGCATTTATTAAGCATTTACTATGATGTGCCAGAAACCTGAAAGTCTTTAAAAGATTAAATGAGGTGAATATTATTTTCCCTTGCCCTATCAGATGGGTATTCTTTTTACAAACAAGGAAACTCACATGAGCCTAGTATGTTAGTTACTTGCATAACTGGAAAGTGATTGGGGAAAATTAAAATTCAGAAGCTTGCATTTAGAGTAAGCTTCGGTTACTCTAAAAAGTACACGTCAGGTTAGAGTGTCCTGGTTTCATAGATAGGTACGCTGAACCCCAGAGAGGTTAAGTAACTTGACTGTATCACACAGCTTGAAAATGGGAGAGCCAGGATTCACACCTGAGCCTGTCTTCAAACAAACACCATAATGTCTTTCTTGGGGAGAACATGTCCTTCAGACATGGGCTTCTTACTACCACATCCCAAGAGTCCAAGAGTGAGAAGGGGTTGGGGGAACGTGGGGGAGAGAAGAGAGCTGAGGAAGCAACTCTTGAACTTTCAGGGTGCTCCATTGGTCTCTGTAATCTGGACACTCCAGAAATTGACATTTTCCTCTTACAGTGACCATTTTTAGTTGCTATGACTGTGGTTGCATATGCTAGTGAAAGTTAATTTACAAGCATTCAGATGTTACACCAAAACTTTTTCTAACTTACAAATACATATTTTTTTCTTTCTCTCTTTCCCCTTTCTGGTTATTTCCAGTAGATCTACCCTCCTTAAGAAAACAAAACAGAAACAATCCCTGACCTTAGGGAATATATTCCTCAAACACAGAAACCTCACAGGGGCAGTGACTGTTGTCTTATCCGAAGAGGGACTGATGGTGGTGGGGTTTGAGGTGAAGTGGTCGAGTCCTACCCTTCAGTGCCAACCTGGGAGGTTAGGCCTCTTTTGCTATTCATAAATTAGTCCTACCCTTTTAGCTTCCAACTATACAAAAATGTTATTTTAAAAAATGCTAGTTTTTCAACAATGATTAATTTGGGGCCATCTCAATTGGCTGCACTTTATTAGGAAATGAAAAGTTATGATTGCGGGCAGTCTACTGCCTGTGAAAGAAAAGTTTTATTCTTCATTCTTGGCCTCTCCTCCAAGACAGTCACCATCATGTTTAGAACTCACAGTGGATGGAGAGCATTGAAAATCGAAGTATTATTTTGGCATTTTAACGTTTGAGAAGCTATGCTCTACTTCTAGTGAGAAATTTTGAAAGACCTCTATAAAAGTCAGGTTCTAAGGACAAAGGAAAAACAGATATGAAATAATTTTGAAAAATTACTGATTTTCTAGTGAACAGACTACAGTAACTTTTACCTGCAGGAGTATGTTCTCATTTCCACGCTGTTCACTCTCTCTAAATGTCCCAGGTAACAATGTATGTTGTAAAGGAAGGAAGTGCTTCAATGTCAGCATTGACCTAAACAATGAAGGTTAAAACTTAAAAAAAAAACTTCAATTAGATGTCTCATTAATAACCTTTATGAAGGAAAAGGTTTTTTAAAAAAAAGACTTTCCACTGTTTACAGTTTCGAATGTTTGCCCTTTTATATAGTGATTATATAAGGGGTGTGTTATTCTTTTCTTTGTGTTCAATTTCCTTTTCAGCTATTACATAATGACATTTAGCACCTTCAGCAACTAAGAAACTTGAAAAAGAAAATAATCTGCCCCTCTGAATTTTAGTGTGGGTCTGCACTCCAGGACCTGTTAAAGTCAAACTCCTATCACAAATGAAGGAGTTGAGGAGGTGGGGACAAGAATTTATCTATCTATCTATCTATTTATTTATTTTTTATTATTGGGGATTAATTGAGGGTACAAGAAACCAGATTACACTGATTGTATTTGTTAGGTAAAGTCCCTCTTACCATCATGTCTTGCCCCCAAAAGGTGTGGCACACACCAAGACCCCACCCCCCTCCCTCCTTCTCTCTCTCTGCTATTCCTTTCCCCACCTCTCCCTCCTTCTTTCTCTCAACAAGAATTTTTTTTAATTAAAAAAGTGGAATCCAAAAGCAATGGTCGTGAAAAGTGTGAATGGAAAATGCCAGACTTCCCAGTGCATTTGAGTACTGGGAGTTGTCACTGCCCCTTTCAACAAAGATTTCAGTAGTTGAAGCAATTGTCTACCTCCTGGAAGCCCTTCCTCTGATCACTACCCCCAAGAGAGGCTGCACTGCACTCAGGTGCAGGCCCTGTTTTATAAGGCAAGGCAGCTGATTTTGACAACCTATTATAGGGTTGTGTATTCTGGGGCAGAAGCCCCATGCAGGCCTCTTTTCAGGAAAAGAGTAATCTTCTAAGCACTCAGAAGCCTGTAAAGGGCTTTTTGGTGACATTGAGAGGCTGGAATCATTGGCGTGTCCAGAGGGACAGCATAGCACCGTCTGCACACTCTTCAGCATCAGATGACAAATGTCCGCCTTGCCACTCGTTGGCCGTGTGATTCAGGGGCCGTAACCTACCTGCCCTAAGCCTCACTTTCGTCATCAGTAAAATGAGGATAATTACAGTCACTACCTTATAGGGTTGCTGGAAGGGCCAAACATACATAGAGTCTTTTAGTTCAGCACATGTGCTAGCGCTTGGAATGTGTTTCTGTCCTTTCATTTCTTAAGTCATTTTAACTGTGTGATTTGTATGTCATGAGTAAGATAGTTTACCGCGCAGTTTGCATAACTTTGAGGTTTCATATGTAACAGAAGCTCCAAGTTCTGTCCCTCACGAGAAAAGGAGCGTTCTTCGTTTCCCATTGAGGAGTTCAGGGCATAACGTGGCCTCTCATATCCTGGGCCCTGAACCTTCTCTGTGGGGGAATGCACCAGGTGGGAGCCATCTACCTGCTGAGGACAAGGAGCCCCCACGCCCCACCTGTGTCCTCCACCTCCTCACTCCTGCCTCAGTCTTTCAGCCCAGGAGAGCAGATGGCAGGATGGGTCTGTGTGGTGACAGTGGGTGTGCGAAGGTGCCTGGCTGTGGGGCAGGAGGTATCAAGAGCTGCATCCACATTATCCTAAGTGAAGTATGTCAAGAATGGAAAAACAAACACCACGTATGTTCTCCAATAAACTGTAAGTAACCAACAGGTACACGAGTGCACGGAGGGAAGTAAAAGCCACTGGAAATCAAGCAGTGCGGGAGGGGTTGAAGGGGAAAGGCAAAGCCCACTAATGTGTACCGTGAACACCGTCCAGGTGATGGGCACACCAAAGCTCTCTGCATAACAAAAACATTGGTACACTGTGCGGAAGATGAGTTAAATTAGGCTTTCTCACCTGAAGGCCAAGAGGTATCCAATTGTTTTTATGTTTGTGGGTTTGTTTGTTTTTTTTTTAACAATTTTATGTGTTTATTTACTTTTAATTTTTGAGATAGAGTCTCACTTTGTTGCCCCCGGTAGAGTGAAGTGGTGTCATAGCTCCCAGCAACCTAAACTTCATGGGCTCGAGTGATCCTCTTGCTTCAGCCTCCCAAGTAGTTGGGACCACAGGTGCCTGCTGCAATGCCTGGCTACTTTTAGAGATGGGGGCCTCACTCTTGCTGGTCTTGAACTCCTGAGCTCAAGCAATCCACCCACCTTGGCCTCCCAGAATGCTTAGGAACCCCCCCTGGACCTTCCCATTGTTTTGAATAGCTATGCTTAAGCTGGCAGGTGCTGCATGCTCCTAAGTAATAATCATTAGTGTTTAATTTGGAGCCACTGTTGTTCTGCCTACTATATAAGACCCAAAGGCTTTTTGACTATGGGGGAAAAAAAAGTTTCTTATGCTGGCTTAGCTGTCGTTCCCCCCCCACAACCCCCCACCCCCCGCCTGCTCATTGGCTGCCACAATTTGAATAAAGGGCATATCACAGCTACCTTCAGCTACCTCAGTTCTTTCTCAGATTGTCCAAAGCCAGTGCAAACCTTATCAGCCTCGGTGGTTGGCACTATGCACACCCTTAATATTTTGAAATAAAAAAAGACATCTGTGATAGCATACTGTTAAAAGAAAAAAAATTGCAGAATTTAGAAGAACCAAATACAGCAGATCAGAGATGGTGGGGTTCACTCCAGGTCTGGAAGGCCACACCATTTAGGTCAGGTAGGGAAAACTGGTGTCCAGGAGTAAACACCAAGACCCAGCAAAGAGGCCTTCCCCAGCATGGTCAGGTGTCGGGGTCTAAGGCTGACTCTGGAATTCAGGTCACTTCACCTATTTCCACCAGGGACTGTTTTTATGGAGCCACCTGTTGGTCCACAGTCTTCTCCTCACCCACTCACAGGCCCACAAGGGGAACTCCGAGAAGGAGGGTTTCCTTCCTTCCTTCCTGCTCTCATTTGCTGGCCTGTTCATCAGCAATGGCCCCAGGGAACTGTAAACTTCTTGGACAGAGAAGTCACAGGTGGGAGCTGCGAACCCCAATTCATTTAAGTTTTGTTCAATTCCAGGAGCATCTCCAGGGCTCCCCTCTCAGCTTCCGCACCCAGCATATACTAACTTTGTTTTTTAAAGACCACTTCTGCATTCTCTGCTATCCTCTGATCTTGTAAACATCCTCCCCTCTTCACACATTAACTTGCCTTCTGCTAACCTAGACACTCAAAGTATCAGTGAGACCATCTTCACCCCCTGCCATGTCCACCCTCTCCACTTTCTTCTCTTCCCAGTCGGGCCCTGGATGAGTCTCCAGTAGGACTTTTCCTCTCTTGGAGGAATGTTAAGCCCTATCCCTGCCTCCTGCATTTTTGTTGTTGATACTCAAATTCACCAGAGTCCCCCAGTTCCTACACCACATCCTCCCCAGCTGCTCCCCACCCTTTTTCCCTTTCATGGTTAAACTTTCCCTGGCGTGGTTTAAAAGCAGAAGGATCAAGTCATGGGATATTTCCAGAGCCAGAGACTTGCTCCTCTTCCTACACTTGTTCTGCAGCCCGGCTTCTGTCTCCAGCCCCCCCGTGTCCCCTCCAGAATCACAAGTGACCTCTATGTTGCTAACATCACTGGGCACCTCTTCTGGGCACCTACATCTCCTTTCAGCACTTTCTTCCACTCCTTTAGTTTCAGTTATTTTGTCTGTTTTTGTGTCCAGATTCCTCAGCTAATTAGCCAACTAACCATACACTGGTCATCAACTGTGTGCACCCCACAGGCACGTCAGCCTCAGCTCACCAAACACGTCTCTCCAGGAACCAGCTCGTGGGCTGAGTCTGAGACTCAGGAGGCATCTTCTCTCCTCCCCTTTCCTATGTCCTGTGCCACGCTGCGTTTGACCCCTCAGCTGTGACCCTGTCATCACCGTGGCTTCCTAACTGATCTCCTGGCCTCCAGCTTTCCCTCCCCAATCAATTTTCCACACTTCCCACTTTGACCCTTTCAACAGTTCCTTGCTAACCGTAGGATAAATTCCAAATTCCTTAACATGATTACAAGACCCTGCCTGACCTGTTCAACTCACCACCATCTTTGTCTTCTAAGATCCAGCCCTACAGAACTTCCTTTCGTTTCTTAGTTCCCCACACTCCTGCTCACCTCTGAGTCTTTGAATATGCTGCTGCCTCTGCCTGGAAATCTCCTTTCTTCTTTTCTCCTGCAGAACTTCTACTCATTCTCAAGTATTAGCTGAAACCTTTCTTCCTCCAGAAACACCGGCTTAACCCCACCACCCCGGGTTAGACGTTTCCCCTATCCCACCCTACGCTTCCCACGTCACAACCACCCTGTAATGAATTGCTTCTGCGGTTCCAATGCCTCCGTGACAGCACTTGTACCCTCTGGGAACATCACTGTGGCCCCTGCCACAGTCTCTGGCACGTAGTAAATGCCAAATAATCATCGCATGAACTGATGAACACATTTCCAACCCCCATTCCACAGCGCATTTTAATAAAGAAACAGAAATGGAGCCTTGCTGCGTTGGCAGGATCATTAGGGGAAATAGCTTGGCCACTCGGCAGAGTTTGAACCATAATTCTGACTAATTTGCTAGCGCTTTCCCTGTGGTGATATATTTTAAAACATGTTTGCAACAGTGCATGCCTTCATCTTCCTTTCTAAAACTTTGTGTGTGTGTGCAAGTGTTAGCTGTGCCAAATCCATCTTTGTAGTCCAGTAGTTTGAGCTAGAAATCTGTGAAAATACTGTTTGTTAGCAAGTTTTCCAAAAAATTATCTTAAGGTGAGAAATTAATAATAACTGGATGTTTAAAACTGTATTTTAAAAAAATAGTATTTTAGTAGCAGCTATAGACAAGGTAGAGTCTTTAGGAAATGTGAACATGTAGACAGCTAATGTGCACTGTTGAAGCGATATACACATGCCAAGGGTCAAGGCTGAGCAATGTTAGAGTAAGAATTTCATTTGAGAAAGTGTTTGGGAGCTACAGACCATGACTATTTGCTCAGATTAATACTGGAGGGGGGGAATCAATGAGCATGTGAATCCGAGTAATCTTTAGACAGAATTTTTTGGAATGTAGTCAGGGTGAAAGCAAAACTTTTACAAACTAAAGGAATTAAAACATCAAGTTGAATAAATAAATAAAGCAGGAACAGAACTAGCATAGGTCTGGCTTTTAAAAGGAGAACTGATTTGGGAAGTTCTTAGTACAAACCATGGATTCCCCCGTAGAGAACATGAGTGCCCACGCAGGGTTATCAAAGCCATTTCCTCTTCCTTAGCCTCAGAGCTGTGCAGTGCTATCCACAACCTTGGACATGCTTTTGACCTCAAACTTGGCCCCTCTCAGGCTCTCCAGCCCTCCTGAGCTGCCCTTGAACACGCACAGGACCTGCTGTCCCTCACTCCCACCATGAGTCTCATCAGTCCTTCCATTTAATAGCTTCTGTGTCCACACCCACTACTGAGCCACCGCAATGGGCCTGGGGCAGAAAGGAGTTTGGGGATGTGGTGATGAAGTGGTGGGCTCTAGACTCAGGCTGCCAGCCTCACAGTGTGGCTCTTGCACTTACGAGCCAATCAACCCTGGCCTGGGTTATTCTGTGTCTTAATTGCCTCTTTGGTGAAAAGACGGGGATCGGAGCCCTGGCCCTCAGGAGAGTAAGGGAGATATAGTGTGTAAAGCTCACAGAACAGAGCTCCGTCCACAGTCACTGCTCCACACGCACTAGCTACTATTATTTCTTATTGTTTTCTTTCTTGCCTCATTTGAATCCATTTTTCTGAAGTGATCATTTTCAAATAAACTTTGATCACAACACCTTCCTACTGCAAACACTTGTAAAAGTTGCCCCTGGCTTTTAGAAACAGCCTAAATCCTTAAGACAGCCTCAGGCCCGGGGGCTGTCTGGGCCTGGTCCCTCTGCAGCGGGTTCTTCAGCCTCTCCCTTGTTCCCAGGGCTTCTAATGCCCGGCCTCTTTCAGTTCTTCAAACTCGCCCAGCTTCCCTCCAACTCAGGGCTTTTACACACGCTGCTTCCTCTGCCCTGCCCCACGGATCCTTCCCGTCTGGTCGGAGCCTCATTACTTCCTCAGGGAGATCTTGCTCAGCCTCCTCCCACCCCGGGTCAGAGCTTCGGAGGCATCAGTATGTCCTGCTCCTTCCTGGTGCTCCTCAGGGGTGTGATCTGACTCATTGTGAGGTTACTAAGTTAGCTCCTCTCTATGGTGGGAAATTGGTGAAAGAAGTTGGGATTTATTACAATCCTCGGAGCCTAGCACAGCTCCTGATGCATAACATGGTAGGTGCTCAGTTAATGCCTTTGAAATAAGGAAGGGGGGCAGGAGGGAAGAAAAATGAGGCTGCATGTCCCGAGGATTTGTAACTGCTGCAAAGAACCCTCTTCCCATGGGCCCCATGGGCGTGTCTCACTTCTCACCACCTTTGATCCATAAAGGAGTTTAATTCTCCATTCAATCTCAATGCTTGCTCTTAGGAAAAATGGTCCTTACGTTGGCATTCTACTGTGACTGTTAAATACATTTTATAGCTTGTTTTATTTGTTGGGGGGGGATTCTATAGACATTTTGTGATTTCAAGAAAGATGAGAGGGTAGGAAAGAAGTTGCAGGGAAAAAATTCCTCCCAGCCAAACCCAAAAGGAATTCCTAGCCCAGCACTTCAGCTCACTCCCTGGTATTTTTGCCCAAATTGAGGAGAGGCCCACATGAGAGGCTCCAGAAATAGCAGAAGGGAATGGAAGGGGAGAACCATCTTCCCACATCCTCCATTTCAACCTCCCAGAGAAAGCACTAAAAATGAAAGTAGCAAAAGGAGCAAAAGGCCCATTTCTCTGCACTGAAACAGAGGAGAGGTGAACTCCAGAGAGCCAAGGAGGAAACAATGCCTGAGCTGGAAGGGACATCTCCCCCTTACTCCAACTCTATCCTCGCATGAACAAGACAACTAAAGGCCAAAGAAGGTCAAAAGGGATTCGTGGAGATCACATGGAGGGACCTGCAGGAAAGGAACAGGGGTCTACCTAGCCACCACCACTTTGAGCTCCTCCCCCTAGATTAGATACTTTGCCCCAGTTTAATCCTTACATAATTGTGTGAAGTGGGTTTCATTACCATATTTTATAGGAAAAGACATGGACACTCAGAAAGGCCTAGCACAAAAGCGAAAAGCTGTTCACTGGAAACATTCTGTGGCTGACTCTGTAAAGTGTCCTGGCTCGGACACTTCCCTGGTCTTGTGCAACCCAGCACTCTGCATCCAGGTGCCCTCATCTAGGAGGTGACCACATGCTTTGGTTTACTCTGGTTGACACCTGTCATCCCAGTGTCATTAGTTGGGTAATAAATTTATTGTATGATCACCTACTGTATATAAGATGAAGATGTTAATTACTATTACCTAGATCATGGAGTGGTTGTGAACAATCAGATTTGGCACATAAAATGCATGGCATCTGGCATACAGTAAGCACTTAGTGAATGCTAGCTGCTGTTTTTATGAAGACCAAAAAGGCATCTAGAAAGGGGGTAGCAAGGAGTGGAAAACCACACTTTCCCACTTGACATTCTCACCTAAGTTGCTGTGAATCATGCTCCCTGGAATTGCCAGCCTTGATGGCCTTAGAGTGACACACAGTGTGTAGGACTAGCTGCTCTAGACTAGCGACCATATGTGGGTTCCAAACTTGCCACTTCCACCTCTGCACCAATCAGACTCACCACCTGCTCCTTCTTGTGTCACATGGTTGAGTGTGGATTTTTTTTTTCTTTTAGTGGGAGGCCTAGACCCCAGATTTCTTAAAGATAAGTGTGTCAAGCAGAGAATCTTGCAGAGTCTCCCTAGCCCAGCCTCAGCCCATGCTAATTAGGGGAGTGACTTAACGGCAGTTAACTCCTCTTCAGGATTAAGAGGTGGGTGTGAATATTTTCCTCTGGCCCCTTTAAATGTTCTTGATTACAGTAATAAAAATGCTGAGCTCTATTGCCTCTTATTGGAGTGAAGGCTGCCGAAAACTCATTCCCTGAAGAAGGTAATTGTTGATGCTGGTGCATCTAAACAGGTGTTCTTTAGATTGCTTTTTCTAATGCCTTTTCACTGGAAAGATCAATTTAAATGTTGCTTTGAGCTAATCAGTGATTGCTTCCGCAGTCATCCAAATTTATGTCTTTGATTCTGTGTGCTGGGTGAGGCATTACCTTCAAAGTCCATAAGATAAGCTTAAACAAGGTAGGTCATTTTTAATTTAGTTCTTTATCCTCTTCTATGACTTCCATATTTTGTACAAAGTATGCATACCTTTCTTTTATTACTTAAAATTTAAAATGCCTACTTTAAACCTATATTAAACTGTCCCAAGTCATCACTGGATGCCCTATATCACTGAGAATGAATGGTGTGTTATACAGGGTGGTGGTCATGTGAATTTCTGTGGACTAGATAAATTAATGCAACAACCTGAATCACAAACAGATGGGATTTGTTGTTGCTAAGTGTTTTGGTTCAGGAATTCTTTAAATGCTATCTGAACTTTTTGCATCTGTATTTATTCTGTTCTCTCTGCCTAGAATTTCATCCATGTCATCTGTCTCTGGAAATCTTGCTATTCATTGCAGTTTCCACCACTGCCGATTTCTCCATGAAACCTCACTTGTGTTCTCCAACCAGATATCATGGAGCTGCAGTCTTAGAACAAAGGAGCTGGAAAGAGCCATGTTCAGTTTTCCAAACACCGTGTCACTCTACTCTGTGCTACCTTAGCTGGTGGGTATTTGCTCCCTGACTACTCACCAATTTTAGAATGTGAACTTCTCAAAATAAGGCAGAAGGTGTACTCTGCTGAACTAAATACTCTGCCAAACAGTGCTTAATGAATTGTAAGTTAATAGTTTTCTTTTTTTCTTTCTTTCTTTTTTATTTTATTTTATTTTTATTTTTTTATTGTAGAGATGGGGAATCTTACTATGTTGCCCAGGTTGGTCTCAAACTCCTGGCCTCAGGCAACCCTCCCACCTCAGTCTCCCAAAGTGCTGGGATTATAGGCATGAGCCCTGTAAAAATACATAAGTTTGTAATTTTTGTTTGTTTTGAGACAGAGTCTCATTTTGTCACCCTTGGTAGAGTGCTGTGGCGTCTTAGCTTATAGCAACCTCAGATTCTTGAGCTCAAGTGATCCTCTTGCCTCAGCCTCCCAAGTAGCTGGGACTACAGGCACCCACCACAACACCTGGCTATTTTTTTTTTTTTTTAGAGATTGGGTCTCACTCTTGCTCAGGCTGGTCTTGAACTTGTGAGCTAAAGCAATTCACCTGCCTCAGCCACCCAGAGTGCTAGGATTACAGGCATAAGCCACCACACCATAAGCTTACAGTCTCTTTAAAAGCAGGCTGTACCCAAACCCAGAAATGATTAGTGTGGTTCTACAACCTAGTCCTCAAAGTGTAAAGCTTTGGAACCTGGAAGGCATCTGTTTGGACTCTCTTTTTTCACTTGTAAAGAACCTTTGGGTGCAGGGGTCCTTAAACTATGGCCCGTGGGCCACATGCGGTGGTGTGATTGTATTTGTTCCCGTTTTGTTTTTTTTTACTTCAAAATAAGATATGTGCAGTGTGCATAGAAATTTGTTCATAGTTTTTTTTTTAAACTATAGTCCGGCCCTCCAATGGTCTGAGGGACAGTGAACTGGCCCCCTGTTTAAAAAGTTTGAGGACCCCTGGGAGAGTCTCAGGGCCTTATTTGTTATCACCTGGTTGAGGAAGAGCAGATCTCAGTAAACAGATCTCCCGGGGACTATTCCAGACATTTCTTCAGGCATAATTTACCATGTATCAGTTTATACTTGAGTGTAAAGTACACTTCAGGATTGAATACAGCTAACTGGCTAACTGTGTTCATACTTCCCCCTTCCCACCCCCTTTTTGGTGCCTGTTTCTAAGCAGCAAAGTTGTGGTTCAGTGACTTCTGTCTGGATAATATGAAAACAGGGCACTCAGCCAATTTTGATGAGCTAACTATTTCCCTAAATTATCATGCCTAAGCAAGGGCCCTTAAACTCTGCTGTTCCACACTTAGCATGAAATCTGGGGATGAGCTGTGCACAGGCATTGTGCACATTCCAGCCATTGGATGGCTGGAATTTTCTATTTCAGATTGTCAAACAGTGAGAATTGTCATCCTTAGAAATGACTGACAGTTCCCCTGCCTCATTTTTGCTACACTGAGTTAGGTAAAGAAAAAAAGAACCAAGTTCAGTCTTTTTTTTTTTTTACAGATTTCTTGCTGAAAACACATGTGAAAAGGGCTATACATTTTCTCTAGAAATTGACATGCGAATGAGCACTTCAAAATGCCTGAAAGACTCTGCAAAAGGTCCCAATTAATAGAATGTGACTAACACCTCAAAAAATAAGGTAAAATAAACGTTGCAGTGGGAATGAATCTTGCTCAGAGTGCTGGCTTGCTGGCTGATTGCCTGGGAAGAGCGGTGGCCAGGGCTTGCCAGCTGGCTGATCCACACGCCTGTAAAGGATGCGGTCAGCTTACACCTTGGCAAACTATGATTTTGATGGAAATCTTAGAGGTCGGCAGACGTTCTCCCTAGTAAAGTCATGTTAGCTCAGGTCATTGCTTTTATTCTAGTGAAGAAAATATGGCATCTCAATGATCAAGATTAGTAGGACCAAGTTAATACCTTCCCCCAAACCCAAGGTTGTTACTAGGTATGAGTAGATGTATACCCTGAAGGAGATGTGGGATGTGATTGAAGGTGGCACATTCATCTAATCTCTAGGTTAAACCAGTCACACCACTGAAGCAAACCAACTGGTCTACCAACAAATGCCATCTGCCTGCACATCCTACTCAGCAACCGTTTTTTCTCAAACTCTGACTTCCAAAGCTGTTCCTATCCTCTCCTTTGATGTTCACTGATATTCTGCTGTGTGCAGTTGTTTTGTTTCTTTTTCATAGTTCTGAAGGCAGTGTCCTGTCCCCACAATGCCTAGCTTGGTGCTTTTCAATGAAGAACTACAGAGAGCTGCTGTATTCCAGAGTCCATACTAAAAAGTATAGCCATTTAAAAACTTTGTTTTCTTTTTTTAAAACCACTTTGAGACCCACGTGTTTTTTTCTTTTTTAATTTTCAAAATTCTAATTCAAAAGTCTAAACTGATTCTAACATTTATTTTATTTTTTTGAGATAGAGTCTCACTTTGTCACCCTCAGTAAAGTGTCACAGCTCACAGCAACCCAAACTCCCAGGCTCAAGTGATTCTCTTGCCTCAGCTTCCCGAGTAGCTGGAACTACAGGCACCAGCCACAACACCCAGCTATTTTTAGAGATGGGTCTCCTCTGGCTCAGGCTGGTCTTAAACTCGAGAGCTCAAGCAATCCATGCACCTTGGCCTCCCAGAGTGCTAGGATTATAGGTGTTAGCCACTGTGCCCGGCTCTTCTAATATTTATTTTGTAAAAAGCAAGTATGCAGCCAGGCATGGTGGCTCACACTTATAATCTCAGCATGTTGGGAAGCTGATGATCACTCGAGGCCAGGAGTTTGAGACAATCCTGGGCAACATAGCAAGACCCCCCATCTCTACAAAAAAATTTAAAAATTGGCTCAGCGCCCGTAGCTCAGTGGTTACAGTGCCAGCCACATATACCGAGGTTGGTGGGTTCAAACCCAGCCCAGGCCAGCTAAACAACAATGACAACTGCAACAAAAAATAGCTGGGTGTTGTGGCGGGCGCCTGCAGTCCCAGCTACCTGGGAGGCTGAGGCAAGAGAATTGCTTAAGCCCAAGAGCTTGAGGTTGCTGTGGGCTGTGATGCCATGATACTCAAATCTTAAAAATTGGCAGACATAGTGGTGTACATCTGTAGTCCCAGCTACTTGAGAGGATAATGTGGGAGGACGGCTTGAGCCCAGGAGTTTGTGGTTACAGTGAGCTATGATCAGGCCACTGCACTCTAGCCTCAGTGACAGAGTGAGAGCCTGTCTCTAAAAAAATTAAATACAATAAGTAAAAATGAACATGCAAAATAGCCAGAAAAAACAAGTTTAAAAGACAAATAGAGATGGAAAAAAAAACACATTTGCAATACTGGAGATGTAACCAACAAAGGGTCAAGATTCTTACTATGGAAAAGTTGACAAAGAAATAACTATTTAACATATGAAAGCATTTTTGTATGTTTCTAGTAAACTAAGAATACAAACGATAGCCAGATGCTGCTTTTCATCTGTCAGACAAGGAAAAACCAGAGTGTCCTGAGTAGTTATTTGACACTTCATATGCTGCCCATGGCAAATACAAAAATGACACCACCTTTCTGGAGGGCAAAGTGTGTGTGTGTGTGTGTGTGTGTGTGTATATAGACTTCTGACCTGCAAAAACTCATCCCCTGGGAACAGATGAGTATGTAAAGCTGTATATACAAGCAAACTGAAAAGTGCCTAGCTTTTAAACATCAGAGGATTAAATCAAAGGAGTAAACTATATCCCTGCTGTTATATAAACAGCCCTTAAATTGGCAAGAATATGATCATTTTTGAGAAATATATATTATGTATATATACATATATATAAGTATATATGTTTGCATCTACATGATAGCTATGATGTGTGCCCTTCCAGAGTTGTTTTAAGATGAAAGAATTGGTGGAGGTTGGCTTTCTGTTAATAAATAGAAGGATTCTTTTCAAATGTATTTGTAAAATTTAAAAAAGTAAAGACTTAGTGGAGCTGATGTTCTGTATCAGAATATTCATGTATTGGACACACGGAAGAACAGATGAGAGGATTGGCGGAGGATAGTTTAAAATTACTGAAGTTCAATATAGTAAAAAATTAGCATTAATATTTTATATGTGATCTTGAAAAGATGGACTAAATGACTAGCTGTCTTTTTAATAAGACTATTGGTAATAGAATCCATTGTGGTTCATCATTAACTATATTAACAGAAAATTAGCTTTCACTAGCTCCTAAAAATATGAAGCTGTTATAAGAGACTGTGGTCCCTTATCAACACACGTAAAACTTACAGGTTTATAAACCAATCTCCCTTCCTAGAACTAAACTAAATTAGATGATCAATTAATGGCTAAAATGTTATTATATCTCTTTTTAATATTTCTTGTCAAAAACGTAAATATTCCTGATTCAACTCCTGCTTTATTTGCCTAATATAATTTGGTCATAATTGGTTTCATTTTGATTGTCTTTACATTTGGGGTGCTTATTATCTTTTCTCTCATCCACTGGGAGTGCCAAGTACCAATTTTTGCTATTTAGCGAGTCAGTGAGGAGCTTCCCACAGAGTGCCTTAATTATTGTTAATTGAATATTGTAAATGGTTTTTCAGGATCACCATCTTGGCAATCCGCATAGCATTTTTCTCAGCAAAAGTTAAAGCAGGAAGACTCCCTTCTCCCCCTTACCGCACACAATCATCAAATCAAGGGTCAGAGGTAACCGGTTCCTGTATGAACGAGTCTCCTCTTTTCAAATGTAACATCATGTATATACTAGATATGGCACTTAGAACATGGTGGCTGCTCAATGACTATTAAACAACAGCTATCCTTTTAAACAGAAGGATTCCCAATTCTGGTCTGAGAGGGAACATTCCATTTTTCTTTCCAGAGCTCTCACAATGAGTCTTATGAAGTATGTCATGTCTGGGACTCCAGGGTAGAGGTCTCCTATTGTCATGCACCAGGATAAGCTTTCCAGAACTTTTTACTGCTTTATCATCAAAAGGAAGCCAAAAAGTAGTAAATAAAAAGCCTCAGAAGATCTAAGAATTTCAGAAATGCTACAGGCAAAAAACTGGAGGTGGAAAAATCACTGAGCCAGCCTTCTTATGTACTTCTTGCCTTACAATGAGCAATAAAAAAGAAATGAGAAATTTATGATCTGCCTTTTCAGCTTTCAAACTATGTCTCCAATTCTGGAGGGGGCTGGCTGGGGGCTAAGGCTTCAATGGAATGAAGTTGTGCTAGAGGTTGGTTTTAGCTACATAAAATCTTGCCTTCTTAATGATTTGTTTTCTGGCCCAGTCAATGAAATCTCAACCGCTGTTATGAAATGAAGACCAGAAAAAGTCTTGAGACATAATTTATTTAAAGTTTCCTTCCCTATCAAGGCAGCCCACAAATCAACACAGAAGGAAAAGATTCTGTCTCTTTGGAGGGACAGGCTTCCACAGGTTAGGCTAGTAACCTGTTCTACTATAAATGACATTTTCTGTCAGGACTTTCCCCTTGTATATAGTCAATTGCTATTAAGTCTGAAGGTCTTCAGATTTAGAAACAAATTCAAGGCCTACTATCTTAGTCCCATCCCATTGCCATAACAAAATACCTTAGACTGGGTAACTTATAAACAACAGAAATTTATTGCTCACTATTCTAGAAGCTGGGACGTCCAAGATCAAGGCACCAGCATATACAGTGTCTGGTGACGCCTTGCTCTCTGCTTCAAAGATGGCACCTTCTTGCTTCCTCATATGGTGAAAGACCTCTTTTTTGAGGTCACTAATCCCATTCATGAAAGCTCTTATGATACAATCAACTCCTAAAGGTACCCCCTCTTAACAACTATTGTATTAAGGATTAAGTTTCAACATGTGAATTTGGGAAGGGACACCAACATTCAGGCCATAACATCTTTAGCAACTTTCTAGAGTCAAGTGTTCAATACTACATACTGCTAATTTTGTCCTTGGGTTTTTTATTTGTTAATTTTCTATTCTTTTTTGCATTTGTTGACATTTTTCAACTATATGATCCTTGTCTATACGGATTTTAAATCACCAATCTTTTGTAGTAGGAGACAGGTCAGAATGAATAAATGATTGAAGGAATAAAATAATAAAACATGCTCTCAAGCTGCAGTTTAAGAGCACTTTTGCTGGTTCTGAAACACGGTAATAGTTATAATTTAATAGAGACAGGAATCAGAACCTGCCCATGCCTCAGCCCTTTCTGATGAGAAATGCCCTCACCACACTTTTTTACCCCTACCCCTTATTTGCTTTGGTAATTGGACCAGTGGCAGGCATGTGACCTCAGACCAACCATTGCATTGACCAGACACGCTCTGTAATGTAACCTGGCCCCAACAGGTTACATTCTCCTGAGAATTCAAGTGTGTCAAGATCATGCTAGTTGGTAGGGGTGAGCTGAAACTGAAATGATCATGTGTAAGCTGGTCATGAGAGAACAGAAGTTGTGAGGAAGCCAAGAAACCGGTCGGGAGAGAGAGGAGGAGGAGTCGGGGCAGCCCAGGCAGAGACGGGGGAACAGCCAGCTCAGAGCCACCACCGTTTCTGGGGGCTTCTGCATCTGCGCCCAGTCCACAAATTCTTCTTGTAAATCTCCAATTTTTCCAAGGTGAACTGACAGTCTTTGTTGTTTGTAGCCAAGAATCTCAACATGTGTCAAATAATTTTCCTTTGTTCCTACTTCTACTCAATTATAAACATTTTACTTGATCACTTTGGGCTTTTTCATTTTTCTAATAAGATTTAAAAATCATCATCTCATAAGAAAAATATTTGGGGGCAGAAGTTTAGTAGAAACCAACAGAAAAAAAATTATTCCCATTTACTTGTCTCCAAATAAATACTGGATTAAAAGTTTCTAAATATTTATGGAAGGAGATTCCCTAACCTTCTTTCGATGGCTAGTTTGATTTTCTCACAAATAGTAGAACTCATTAGCCCGGAAGCCGCGCTGTCTAATATTTGCACGTAGTGAGCATGCTGAGCTTTCCCCTCTTTTTCTACTTGGTTTGAGTAGAATTCTGGCTTTTGGCTTCTCGCTGAGACATTCCTCTTTGCTCTGTTCAGAGTAATTCCTGGGCAAATGACTTCCTTCTCCGGGGTTCAGTATCCAGACTTGAGGCCAACTGGGGAGGAAAAGGAGGGGAATATCAGCCCATTTCTGTATGTGAGGAAGCTGAAGCCGACCTTCTTTAAACTTGGCACATGGTCAGACTGATACAATGTGCTAGCAAGATCCAGCACTTTGGTCATTCCACCTCCTGCAAGGGAAGGCTGGTGATAACTTAAAGAAAATGCAGATCCCATGGGGTTCTGCCATGATGACATGTCTTAGGTCACCCTGTTAGCCACTGTCCTTCATTTATCAGAGCTGTCTCAAGCTTTTAGAAACATGCAAACATTTAAGCCCCTAGAAATATGTAATGCTCCTGTGTTTTCATTACTTTTGTTGTGTTCTTTGGGCTTAGAATACTTGCTACATGGAGTCCATAACTTTATATAATTCATGGGTTTATCAGTGTCAAGTTTCTTTTATGGTCACCTTAATGACAAAATTGATGATACAGCAAATCAAATCAGCTGTGCATGATCTATTGGTCATTATCAGAGGACCTTTCTCCTTGAATATGTGTGGATGCTGGGATTCCAAGGAACCCAGTTCTGAATTCTAGTCTCAAACACATTGAGTGTGGTTAATTCCCAGTTAGTGGTGGCTGGATTTGCCACATTGTCTTTCATGGCAGGACTAACTTACTCTTGGCTTTATGAACAGCTCAGAGCTCCTGTGCTGAGGAGCTTGCTCTGTTACCATCCCACTTACTGTCTATGGGTGAAGCGTGCTCCGGCACAGAAACACCTGGACATCTGTGCCTCTGTGTGTCCCTGGATGCTCTCATTCTGCTTAGCTGGAATGTCCTCCTTTTCTTGTGCACTTTTCAAGGCCCAGCTTAAGTCTCCCCTCCTTTCTGAATTCTTTTCTGACTTTTCCAGCCTTCGCTGCTCTCTTTCTTCTGAATTTTTACAGCCTCAGCCCCCTGTACCAACTTACCTCTTTACTACACACTGAGACAGCAGATCAGCCTCTGCCAAGTCACATGCTTTGAAATGGGCCAGGGACCACAGTCTTTGCTGTGATTTTAGGTTCCATGAACACATTTATCTTAATGTAAGAAACTGTTTTGGTTGATTCACTTCAATTCTATTTTCTTGGCATGCAGAATAGCAATATGAGGCCCAGTCACCGCCATATCTTCTATAGGAAACACCAGGCATGGTAGTCCACACCTGTAATCCTAGCACTCTGGGAGGTCTAGTTGGAAGGATTGCTTAAGCTCAGGAGTTAGAGACCAGCCTGAGCAAGAACCCTGACTCTACTAAATATAGAAAAATTAGTCAGGTATTGTGGCAGGCACTTGTAATCCCAGCTACTCAGAAGGCTGAGGTAGGAGGATCACCTGAATCCAGGAGTCTAAGGTTGCTGTAAGCTAGGCTAATGCCATAGCACTCAAGCCTAAAAGTAAAGGAAGGAAGGAAGGAAGGAAGGAAGGGGAAAGAGGATGGGAGGGGAAGGAGAGGGGAAGAGAGGAGAGGAAAGAAGAGAAAAGAAAAGAAAAGCTAGAGAGGGGACAATAAACCTTTCAACAATTCTGGCAGAGAATGCTTATTCCCCAGGAGCCACATCACAGGAGAACAGCCAGAGAGAGGGCAGCTTCCCTGTTCTTCACAAACATGCTTTATTCAGTCCTTCTAAGGGAATGCTCAGATGCTCTGACATTTTTCATATTCAAG
Source organism: Loris lydekkerianus (assembly GCA_963574355.1). Taxonomy (NCBI): domain Eukaryota; kingdom Metazoa; phylum Chordata; class Mammalia; order Primates; family Lorisidae; genus Loris; species Loris lydekkerianus. The sequence goes on along the minus strand of CAUYPK010165020.1, from coordinate 10,201 downwards.
CATAAGTATAAAAATCCACTCCAGAATACAACTCGAATAATTTTTTTTCATTAACCTTCTGAGAGTGGACAAGTGAGCACTGACTGTGGTAGAATTAGCTATTATTAACACCGCGGTGTCTCCATCACTCCCGTCCTTCCTAACTCACAGGAGGAAACACCAGTCACCGTTAAGAAGTGGTCTGTGAAGATTTGAGTTGAATTATAACTAGAAGACCTTCTTATTCTCAATTTTTACATATTCTAGATGTCAAAGATGCAAAATCACTTTCACTATGCCATTCAACGGCTCCATGATTTTTGACAATTAAGGCTGCTGTGGCATTTGCTCACAAGCTGTAGGTTTGAGTTTGTAAGGCGAGCCCTATTAAGACTGGCTAATTTTCCCTAAGCCCCAGGACTGCAAATTAGGTTGCTGCCACCAGGGTTTTCACATGACTCAACTGTTCTCCAAGCCCTGTCTGCAAAGCATTTAGCCCACAATCCAGTCAATACCTTCAAACGAGATAATGAATGTGAATGGGCTTTGTAAGTGTCCCCTCTCTGGGGGGGGCCTAGTTCTGATCAGTGCATAGCAAAGACAGCCATTGTCCTGCAGAGGAGAGGGGCTCCAAGGCCTTGCTTCTCTGGGTAAATAGAGACAGTCCCTTTTCTCTATTACGGCTACTATTCCTATTCCACATAGTGGCTCTGGAGATAGAGCAGGGTGACTGCACAGTCACCTACACCAGGTGGGATGGACAGAACAGAGCACAAGTGGGGCACAGGGAAGTCTCCAGACTCCGGCAGGGAGCACAGTGGACACTACTGCCCAGATGCAGTTCTGTGAGGGTGGGCATCACAGAAGACAGGCTGGGCGATGCTGAGGCTGACCGGCGTGGTTACGGCTGTTCTGCTCTGGTGAAATCTCTTTTGAAGGACTCTAGCACCATGGCTCTGGGGCACATCTGGAGCACAATTCAGAAGTGACTGCCTTATACACTAAATACCCCAGAATGGGAAGAACTGGGGAAATGGCGCTGGGAGGCTTGTTGCACACAGCAAGCACTGGAGCTGGCCGTGAAGGCCCGCATCTCTTCCCAACTCCGTGTTCGGTGATGTCAGGTTGAAATCATTCACTGTTGGAGTATTTACACCACAGAAATTGGCAAATAATTAAAGTGAGTGTTGTGAGTGCCCCCCCCACCACCAGTAAGCCTGGGTCAATGTTTAACTTCTCTGAATCTTAGATGACATCTATTTCACAGGGTTACCAGTGCAAATAAGAGAATTAACTTGCAAGTTCTCTGTAAATTGTAAAGGTTCTACAAGTGATAGCATGCATTAATTATAATAAAATGTTAAATATCAAGTTTTCATATCAAAGTTAAAATATGCCATGGTCAACTCTAACTGCATGCATCTGCTATGATGTAGGAAGAGGTTTTAGAAAGCACACCCTGAGGAAGCAGTTAATTTGTATAAGCTTTTGTTGTAATTGTTGTTTTTGAGACAGAGTCTGGCTCTGTCACCCAGGCTAACATACAGTGATATTATCACAGCTCACAGCAACCTGAAACTCCAGGGCTCAAGCAATCCTGTTGCCTCAGCCTCCTGTGTAGCTAGGACCATAGGCACATGTCACCACGGCCAGCTAATTTTCCAATTTTTTGTAGAGATGGGGTCTTAGTATTACCAGGCTGGTCTCAAACTCCTGGCCTCTCAAAGTGCTAGGATTACAGGCATGAGCCACCCTGCCTGGCCATACTCGTTAAGTTAAAATTCAATGTGCAAGTCACAAAATTCCTAACTCGATTTGGCTTCAACAATGAAGTGAGTTCACTGTCGCCTAGATTAAAAAGGCCAGAATGTAAACTTAATCCAGAGTCAAGGCTTAATCTAGCAGCTCGGATGGTGCCTTCATAGAGGAGGACGACCATGTGTCCTCACAGCCCCAGAACGGATGTGTTCTGTTTCTGCCTACTGTTCCAGCATCCTGTCTGGCTTAGCATTTGTCCTGCCCTGTTTTATTCTCAAAATTGTCCTGGTTTAGAAGATAAATGATATGTGTGTTGGACCCAGCTTTGCTCCCTCTGCCCAGTTGTTTTGTGTTGGCGGGCTTCACCCTCAGGTACCACCTGATAGGTTTTTCCACTGTCTCCCTGGACCTCCAGCCTCTTCCCATGTAGGAGCGAGATAGCTATAGCAGCTCCAGGCCTCATGCCCTGGCATCACCCAATCTAGGGGGACAGAAAATCTCTTCCAATGGCTCCCATACAAGTGCTGGGAGTCACTTCCTCTCACTGGTCTGATGTAGGTCATGTAGCCATTCCATCTGGGGAAATGGATTTGACAATGGAGTGTGTCACTCATGCCCGCATCAAGGGTGGGCGTGAGATTGTGCCACACAATTCACAAAGCCGAGAATGAGGAAGGGGGCAGTCCCCCCAAGGAATAGTCAGTGACTGCTGGTGCTGGGAGAGCTGGATGGATACCAGGGCATCTGGGAGCAGTGACAGTGCCACACTGGGAGACACCTGGCCTGGCTTTCGGAGTCTCCCCTAACGGGTGGGGATGCTGGACAAGCCTTTGCCTGCTGTGGACCTCAGTTTCTTGCCAGGTAAAGTGGAAAGGCAGACTAGAGGATTTCAGAGGTTCCATTTTACCCTGAATGTTTAAGATACGAGATCTGACAAGTTAATAAACTCATCCTAGAAAACACGGTTTGAAGGGTAGACTAGGCACTGGCATTGGTGCCTGGCTTCCCAAGGGAGTGCTGGGAAGGCAAGTGTAGTGATTTTCAGCCATGAAGTACGGAGCACTTTTCCTAAGATGAGTTCGCAAACTTGATTGTCAGACCTCGTATGGCTATCTATGTTTTCTTATCAGTCTTCAGGGTCATCGATTGCAGTCTTGTTTTCTTCCTTGATTTTCTCACCAGGCTGAAATATTAATAGAACTCACCTTGATTTTATTTCTAATGCTATAAACCTTCCACCTCTGGTGGAGATTCGAAGGAGTCCATTGTTCCTATTAAGTCATATTCTCTAACTAGCTAACTTTCCCCACAGTTTACAATTTGTGTCAGACCCCAAGAAGATTTGCTTTTAAGTTTTTTCCCTGTGAACAAAACAAGTCATAAAAACAAATTTATATCGTGGTTTCCTTACAGTTGCATTTTATCCTAGGTTTCTTAAATCAAGAAACTGACTAACATAATGGCTGAATGAATAAAACACGGTAGCAGTGAATGACTGCCTTTAGCAAACTGAGGGAGAATCTTATTATTTAAATGTTCCTAGTTATATTAAGTGAAGCAAAAGGCTTGGAATCAAAAGTGAGAAAAATAGACAGCCAAGTCAAAAACGTCACCAAGCTGTAAATAAAATATGAAACTGGCTTAGAAAGGAAGCATTACTTCGAAGTCAAACCCTGATATATGGTCCATAATTGTAGGATGTTTGTAAAAGGTGACATGACACCTGTCAATTATCCATAGCAGCCCGGAAATGTAGATTACATGAATAATTCACCAATTCAGTGCCCTTTGTTGCTAAGCCGTCTAAGCCCAAATCCATAAAATAACTGCTGATGTGAAAGAAGAAAAAATATGTTTAAATTGCAAGAGCCTTATGTTACATGCAGAAATGTTTTCCAGGCAGTTCCATCACATGACTGTGTTCCAGTTAGCATCACTGGCTAAATAATTAACATGTAGGCCTTTATCAGGTGTAACAAAGGAGGGGGCTAGGACTCTGGAAACTTTATATGTCCCCAGGGTAGGGGGCATATCAAAAACATCATTACCTTTTCTTATCCTCCCAAAGGCACATACTCCTTTAAAAGGCTAAGTGTGAGCTTTTCTCTTGGAATCATAGAATTATGAAACAATGAATTTGGAAGGCCAGTTCAGTGGTTTTTGGGAGCCAACAGAACCTTTCCTCAAAGAAAATCTTAAGTGAAAATACAAAATACAAGGTAGATGAAAGTAGAGTTGTTTCCGTTGACTTTGGGGTGGTGGTGAGGAGGACCATGAAGGATGGGGAGAAGCTGCGTATTCAGCAAGGCCTACCCCAAACCCCACTCCCCACCCCCACTCCCAAGCACCAACAGGGATCCATGTGTAAGAAAACCCAGGCTCCACAGAGGCAAAGGGGCTTGAAGTCCCAGGGCGAGTCGGTGGCAGGGCTGGGCCTGGAAGCCAGACTGCTGACTCCTGGCAGCACACATACACATGTACAGCTGAAAGTACAGCTTGTCTACACAGCCACGTGAGCGCCCAGGATTTGGAGAAATACCAGTTCTGCAGCTCCCAGGACCTCACAAGAGCATGAGGAATGGAAACAACTGACTCTTTCATTTGTGGTCTGGGCCCAGGCAGCCTGATACCTATACCCCCTCCCCACCTTCCCTGCATCCCTGTTGGCCACGGGGCCAGGGTCAGAGGTCATGGGCCAGGTGGAAGGTGGGGCCTTGGAATGCCCAGGGGACTGGGCAGGCAGCCATGAGTAACCAGAGCCAGCCATCTAATCCATCTGCTTCCATGGGCTGCTGTGAGAAAAACCTCGCTGGAGAGAGGTAGCTGATTCCAGGAGCAAATCCAGCGACACCGGGGAGAAAGATTATCTTGCCTCTACAAGATGGTTCATTCCTTATAACTTCCTTCCTTCATAATGAAGATTCGTACAATTTACATGGAAAAGAACACCTTGTAGATAAGTACTGCCTTCCCCATTTCTCAGAAGCAAATGAGTTTCTTTCTCATTTTAGGCTTATTTGCAGCATAAATAAGGTTTGGCTTAGTTCTTGAAAGTTTGCAAGGAGATTTCATTCCTGTGGAAACCCACTGGGTGCAAGTGCTTTGGCACAGCTTTCTCTAATGTTTCTATTGTTCTGTAACTGTTCCAACTGGTAGTTTATATTATTTTGGCATTTTAGGAGGCTAATCTACAAGCAAATGCAATGGAAAGAAAAACATATTTCTGATACAGGTTGAAGGCAATTATAATTTCAAGACTTTCTGAATTTATCTTTTTGCAACCAGTCATCACTTTTGCAGTGAACACGTTATATTTAGTTACACATAGAAATAATAATGAACTGCTGATTTTATTGTAAAGACCTGAGGTTGCAAACTTCATGTTTTAACTTTGTCCATTCCAACTAGCATAAAACAGGAGCTACCGGCATCTGGCTGCTAGGGCTGCTTTGAGGAGTCTCTCAATGCATATGTCACAGGATCCCTTTGACTGCAAGGCTGAGAGTTTCTTTCAACTAATGGAGGTAATTATTAGATGAATCAATGATTGTCTAAGTCAATTCCAGCAATGCTTAAATGTCTCTCAAGAACAGCCTGGAGAACCCTTTTGTAGTAAGAGGCTAGTGGGGCTGGAGCAGCAGGGTGGATCTCGCTGAACCTCAGACTCCTTATCTGTAACATGGTGATGACAACAAGGCCTGCCTGGCAGGAAGGCTGTGAGCACTAGAGCTTCCTTGTCTACCTAGAACAATCCTTGCCCAACTGGATCACAGTCTGGGTTCCCAGAAAACTGCTGTGGAGGCAAAGGCTGCCCTGGGAGTCCTTCATTACGCATTTAAGCTCAAGGAGCTGATGAGAGACAGGACCCTAGCAGGGAGGGAACCCAGAGAGCCTGAACCAAGATGCATCATGGAGCTGGATGCTGCTTAGGGCTGTCGTACTCAGCAAATACACACCCTAAGCCTCAATTAACTTTGAATTTGGGACAAGTGTCATGGAATTTTGTACACTTTGTATGTACTGTACAATATTTAGGACATACTTATATTAAAGAATTATTTGGGTCAGGCATGGTGGTCCACACCCATAGTTCCAGTACTTCAGGAGATCAAGGCAGAAGTATGATGATGTTGCAGTGAGCTTGGACACAGGGCAAGAACTTGTCTCAAAAAAAAAAATTTTTTTTTTGTTATTTGTCTGAAGTTCAAAGTTAACTGTGCATCCTGGATTTTATGCGGCACCCCTGACAGTGCTACTAGTGATGGGCTGCTGGGCCTCGTAGGACTGTCAGAGAGGTTGCATGAAGCTGTCTTGGGATCGATCCATTCAAACTTCCACGGTATCTTCTGGAAGCACGTCTGGGTTGCTCAGGGGATGAGTGGGCTCCCATTCCACTCTGCAGGTTTTTAAAAGTCTCTAAGTCTCAGTTTCCTTGTTTTAAAACAGGGATAATAGTAATGCTCACATAGTAGGACTGTGATGAGGATTAAACACACATCTAGAGCTCTTAGAATGGTCCTTGGGTAACAGACACCAACCACTGTAGCTTGGCAGGATGGTGTATCTTGAACATCTTGCAACTGTGTTGCTGAATTTTGATCCAATGTCTAAAATATGTTTTTTTCCCCATAAACGAGTCTAAACATTATCATCATCTTGTTCATTTGGTTGTTCTTCAGCATTGAAAAGAATTATATTCAGCCCTGGCCACTGTCTTTTATATATTTAGGAGGAAAAGGTTTTGTGCCCCATTGAACATGCAGTCTTCTTTTGGAACCAGCTCCATGCTCTGAACTTCTCCCCCACACTCTCAGCAAGTCATGTCTCCCCCCCAGTCAAGCACCACAGGGCCCACTCATCTTGATATTGTCCGAGGACATTAAGGTCATGGTATCTTGTAGCAAAAATAAACTTTACAGGCTTGGTGCCCATAGCACAGTGGTTATGGCGCCAGCCACATACACTGAGGCTGGTGGGTTCAAACTCAGCCTGGGCCAGCTAAACAACAATGACAACAACAACAACAAAAATAGCCAGGCATTGTGGCAGACGCCTGTAGTCCCAGCTACTTGGGGGGCTGAGGCAAGAGAATAGCTTAAGCCCAAGAATTTGAGGTTGCTGTGAGCTGTGATGCCTTAGCACTCTACTGAGGGTGAAATAGTGAGACTCTGTCTCAAAAATAAATAAATAAATAAATAAAAATAAGCTTTACATATTGGTGAGAATACAAAATCATGTGTCTTTCTATAATTAAGATTAACAGTGATTTCTTCAATTCCCTGAAACTTGCTTCTTTGACCCAGTGTTCACTTCTCAATTACTCAGGAAATTTCTAAAATTTGAAAATAAGCCTCAACCACCACAAAATTGCTGGAAAAGGCTGGCTTAAAAAGCCACACCAGTAATGCTCCCTTCATGAAAACTTCGTCCCACACTCTATGGAGTTAGGACCTGACCCTTCTGTGCTCTTACAGGACAGGTGACAGGCAGACCTCAGTCACAGGTCTGACCGCAGTCCCTCCCCTCCCCCCGATGGCTCATTTGCACACATTCCCCCCCCCCCCCCAGGCTGCTGAGTTCCTTATGGCTGGGGCTATGAGTGTACCTCTAGGTATTTCTAACCCCTCACCCATACCTGGCACAGGCCTGGTCTGGCCCATCCACGAGGTACGGCAGGCACAGTGCCCAGGGCCCACAATGCTTTCTAGAGGCCCAAGAAAATGTCTTAATTTCTTCTAAAATCAGAAGGAAAAAATGTTAGGGTAGAAGAAAATGTTTTAATTTTTCCTCACGTTGGAAAAAAGTGAAATTTTTAGGACCCTCAGATATCTATTAAACTAATTTATTCTTTTTTTACTTCATAGAGGAAGGGGACCACGAAAACAACAGTGCTTAGGACCCCACAAAAGTCATAATGTGTTCGTGCTATTGAAAGAATAAGTAAATGAACAAGTAAATACACCACGATTGTCAAAAAATGCTTTGCAAATGCCAAAGAGCCATGAAAAATGTGGCTTATTAAATCTGATAATTGTACAGTTCTCCTGCCCTTTAGGACCTTATACTGTAAGGGATTTAAATTATTTTTAATTGAAAATTCTCCTTAATCATATTCATATTTTCTTCCTCTGAAACAAAATCTCTCAGTGGCTTTCTACAAGGGTATTTTAGTGTGGATAGAAAGGGGGCAGTGAACGCTCAGGATATAAAAGTTCTGTAATCAGAAGAGAGATCCTGGTATAGCACACTTAAAATGAAGCTACTGTGTGAAAACCTGAGTTCCCACTGAAAGCAGACCCAGGGGACTGTGACATTTACAAAAAGGGGACCTATGAGCCTTGCCTCTCATCCGTGTATTAGTAGCACCCCGTAACCATGGCTTACCTCTGAAGAAAGTGAACTCAAACATTTTGGGGTGATCTGGTGCTATATTTTACCTTTTGAGTTGGTTGATGACTAATAAATTCCAGCACTTTCTCTCTTGGAAAATATAAATGCTGGGGATGTTCAAGTTCAAAGCATCTTCCAAGGGATGCTGAGAAGGTTTGCCCTGGAGATCACTCGAGGAGCGGATACTGCGGGCTTCCCTCACATTACCAACGAGAATCTGGGCACATCCTTTTCTTACCGTCTTGAAAAGCCTAATAATATATGAAAGAATCTTCACTTTCTGAAATCATTCTCAGTAGAATTCTTTAAAATGTGAGTTCTCTTAAGCATATCAAAATAGGAGAGCACAAAATGGCCCTAGGAGGTGGAATTTAAAAAAAGCCCCCCTGCCCCCTTCTTCCTCGTCTATGTTTTCTGCAATGTGGCTAGGGTAGTCTCACAAAAATCAACAAACAAGAACTACAATTTATGGAGCTCAAGCCCTGCTCGAAGCACTCTGTACACATTATCCCCTTTAAGGAGAGAAATTAAATATGATGTGATATGCAAAAGGTTTTCTGCAGAACTATTGAGGAGGTCACCATTGTTCTAATTACCCAGCAGGACAGAAGCAGAGTAAACTATTAGAAAGCCCGTCCCGTTATTCCCTTCTTGTTTTACTTCTTTACTTGTCCGTCCCTGGGTCAGGCTTCTCTACGGCTTGGTTTTCATTTGGTGCAGGGTAGAATGCTAGTGAAAACAGACCCTGGGTGGAACAGTCATGATCAGGCTTCCAGGAGAGGGGTCCCTGAAAAGTGGACAGCAGGAGGCACCAGGATCTCTAGCACGTGGGTGACTGCCATCTCTTGAGTGCCTCTGGACAAGCTCCTTTCTAGGAAACTTCATGAACAAACATTAAGATGGGCAAAGTTTGGGGAAGGTTCCTGCATGCCAGGCTCCATTCCAGGCACTTTTTCTTCACTAATTCAGCCTTCCCCAAACACTAAAAGAATGAGTCCTATTAGTGTCACTCTTGCTCTGTAAGTGAGGACACAGAGAGTTCAGTATCTTAGTAAAGATCACCCACCTCAGCCCAGTGCAGTGACTCAGGCCTGTAATCCTAGTATTCTTGGAAGCCAAGGCAGGAGGAATCCCTTGAGCTCAGGAGTTTGAGACCACCCTGAGCAAAAGTGAAACCCTGTCTCTACTAAAAATGCAAAAAATTAGCTGGCATTGTGGCAGGTGCATATAGTCCCAGCTACTTGGGAGACGGAGGCAAGAGGGTCACTTGAGCCCCACAGTTTAAGATTGCTACGAGGTAGGCTGACACCTCAGCACCCTAGTATGGATGACAGAGTGACAGAGTGAGACTCTGTCCAAAAAAAAAAAACAAAACACACACACCTTGTAAGGTGTAATATAGGTCTGGAGCCCAAAACCTGGAGCTATTGGGCCTAACATAGGGCTCATGACAATTCTAAGATGTGGAAATTTTCATTATCCACCTTTGACTTGTGGAGAGTATGAGATTTAGAGAGGCTAAGTGTCTTTCTCGAGGTTACCTCACTAGCAAATAGCAGGGCTGAGATGTTTACCAGTCGTTTCACTGAACAAAGTCTCCACATTCATGGTGGCACCTCCAGCCTATTTTTTTTATTATTATTATTAAATCATAGCTGTGTACATTAGTGCAGCCACAAGGTACAATGTGCTGGTTTCATATACAATCTGAAATATTTTCGTCAAACTGTTTAACATAGCCTTCATGGCATTTTCTTAGTTATTATATGTAGACATTTGTATTCTGCATTTAGTAAGTTTCACTTGTACCCATTCTAAGATGCACTGTGGCCCCACCCATTTCCCTCCCTCCACTGTAACCTCCCCCCTCCCTTCCCCTTCCTTGGCCCTTTTCTCATACTCTTGTGCTATAGTTGGGTTATAGCCTTCATGTGAAAGCTATAATTTAGCTTCATAGTAGGGCTGAGTACATTGGATACTTTTTCTTCCATTCCTGAGATACTTTGCTAAGGAGAATATGTTCCAGCTCCATTCATGTAAACATGAAGGAGGTAAAGTCTCCATCTTTCTTTAA
>CAUYPK010165019.1:0-79466 GCA_963574355.1 Loris lydekkerianus | reverse complement strand
TGTATTTCAAAACATTATATTGAGTGGAAGAAGCCTCAGGCGAAAGAGTTTATACCATATGTCTGTGTGATTCTGTTTGTATGAAGTTCTAAAATAGGCTAAACTAGTTATGGTGGAAAGAAATCAAAATAGAAGTTGTCTCTGAAGGATTTGGGTGGGGCTTGACTAGGAAGAGGCCTGAGGGAACTTTTCTGGGATCATGATAATGTTCTGTATCTTGACAGGGGTTTGCATTACACAAGGATATGCGTTTTTTAACCCTCACTGAATGGTACCCTTCATATCTGTGCTTTCACTGTATGTAAAAATTTTACCTTCAAAAGTCTTGTAAACACATACTGAATTCTATTTAATAATATGCACGTGGAAGTGTTAGGAGTGATGTATACTGTTATCTGCAACTTATTTTGAACTGCATCAAAAAAGTAAGATGGTTTGGTAGACGGATTGAGTGATTAATAGGTAGAAAGGTAGGTGATAAAGCAAAAATAGTGAAATGTTAACTGTAGAATCTAGTTGGTGGGCACTGGCCATTCACTGTGCAATTCGTATAAGTTTTCTTCCTGCATGTTTGAAATAAATAAATAAATAAATAAAATATACGGGGAAGAATAAACGATATCTGAAATTCTCTTTAAAGGGACCCAACCTCTAACAAAATGTTCTTAGAGTAATATTGCTGCATAGATGTTGTTGCTTCCCTCCCTCCCTTTTTCCCTCCCTCCCTTCCTTCCTTTTTTTTTTTTTTTTTTTTTTTTTTGAGATGTAGTCTCACTCTTTTGCCCTGGGTAGAGTGCAGTGGTGTCATAGCTCACAGCAACCTCAAACTCTTGGCTCAAGAGATCCTCTTGCCTCAGCCTCCAAAGTAGCTGAAACTACAGGCACCCACTACAATACCCAGCTGATTTTTCTATCTAAAATTTTTTCTATTATTTTTCTTTTTTAGTAGAGACAGGATCTCACTTTTGGTCAGGCCAGCCTCGAACTCCTGAGCTCAGGCAATCCACCCACCTCAGCCTCCTAGAATGCTAGGATTATAGATGTGAGTGCTGGGCCTTGATAATTTCTTTTCTTTTCCTTTCTTTTCTTTTCTTTTCTTTTTTTTTTTTTTGAGACAGGGTCTCGCTATGTCATCCTTGGTAGAGTGCCATGGCTTCACAGCTCACAGCAACCTTAAACTCTTGGGCTTAAGCGATTCTCTTACCTCAGCCTCCCAAGTAGCTGGGACTACAGGCACCCGGCTATTTTTTGGTTGCAGTCGCCATTGTTGTTTGGCAGGCCTGGGCTGGGTTCGAACCTGCCAAACCAGTGTATGTGGCTGGCGCTCTAGCTGCTGAGCTATAGGGCTGAGCCCCTCGGTAATTACTTTCATCCTCCTTGAGACACGTTTACAAATAGTACAGAGGAAGATTAGTCCTGCTCTGAAAAGAGGAATTTTGTTGCTAAGTTTTCCAAAATTTAATTTCTTATTAAATTTGGAATGCTCAAAGATGTAGAAATGTATCCAAAGTAGCTAATATTTATAATCTCTTTCTTTCTAGATATACAACCAAATGTGGATCTGAAAAGCACTCAGGAGCAGGCTGTACCCACAGGTAACATCGGGTCTTTTTTCTTTATAAATAAATCTTTTCTAAAAATACCAGAGTAAAAACTGTGCTTATTCTGATTGCATTAAGAATGCTGTGGAAATGCATTTGTTTAAGCTCTTTCTGATTAAAAAAAAATCTATTTAGAGCATGTAAGTTCTTTAGCATCATAGGGTCAAACCATACCCTCCCTGATGTTGATCACTGAGCTTTTTTCTTTATTTTTTTCAACTGTTTTGGATAAAAACAGTTTCTGTCAAATAATGGAGTAGCTTGTATTTGAATGGCTTGTGTTTTTTACTCTAGAACAGTGCTCAGCAAACTTTTTTGTAAAGAATCAGATAGTAAATATTTTAGACTTTGCAGGCCACATGTGGTCCCTGTTGCATATTCTTCTTTGCATTTTTTTATACCCCTTTAAAAATTTAAAAACCATTTGTACCTCCTGGGCCCATATAGAAACAGGTTATGGTCTGACTTGGCTGACTCATGGTCTAGAACTGCGGTTCTCAACCTGTGGGTCGTGACCCCTTTGGGGGTTGAAAGACCCTTTCACAGAGGTCGCCTAAGACCATCCTGCATATCAGATATTTACATATGTAGCAAAATTACAGTTATGAATGATGAAAATAATTTTATGGTTGGGGTCACCACAACAAGAAGAACTGTATTAAAGGGTCATGGCATTAGGAAGGTTGAGAACCACTGGTCTAGAATAAACTATAAACATTTAAAATAATTTGTTTCCAGGACAAGAAATAAGACCAAATATTCTTAGCTGTTTTTCTGTCATGGACTTCTCTAAATAAAGTGTTTAAATGCTTTCAATAAACAGTACAAAAGGGAAATTACATCAAAATAGTTGTCACAACGTTAAATTGATAAATTTGTAAAAAAATTAAAATAAAATAATTTATTTCCTAAAAATAACTGGTACATTCTCTTCACCAATTAACTCATTTGGTTTGAATCAAAACTTACGTTTTACTACAAAATTTGTCACTTACGTGCCTTTTTGTGTTAGTGTGAGTTGTAAGCTCATATTTTAATTGAATTTGAACCTCCTATAAATTTCTCAGGTGTATTTTAGTCATTTTGGACCTGAGAAAAGTGAACCAGTGTTTAGATCAGTATCTTAGAGTGCATAGAGCATATCTTACAATATGCAGAAATTAGAAACTCATTAGAGACTCATAAATCAAAAAGAATGGGTGCGTAGTGACCACATTTTCAAGGCCTCTGAGTGATGGATTTTGTGAAACGTGTTTCCATTTCACTCCTGCATTCTAGTAAATGTCCCGTTCCATGTGTTCAGTCATGGCTGCGGCTCAAAGAGATGTCACTGCAGCGTTTCTAGTCACTTCCCCTACGTCAGCCCAGCTCCAATGCTACAGGATTCAGTGTCTTTGACTATTTGCTGCATTAATAGGTACTCAGTAAATACTTTATTGAATATGGGGAAGGAAATGGATAAAAAATAAGAAAATTTTCAGCTTATTTCTTCTGCTATCATTTTTTGTTAAGTTGTGAAAATAATTCTTGTATGTAAAATTAATTCCCAGCACGTTGCACCTGTTACTCTTACTTCCAGGATTATCAGTATTTATTTTACAAAATCTTATTTTCCTTAAACTTGATTTTTGAATAAGTTTTCTGTTTATTTAAGCATGCTTTTATTATTTGTGCACCCTTCCATGTACGAACTCCCATAACACTTCGTATGTGTTTGAATCCCTTGTCAGAGTCTACCTTGCATTGTACACATGGGTTTCTTTTAAGTGTATCTGCCAAGTATGAGCTCCTTGGGGACAGGCCTAATGATTTATTCATATCTGTAGCCTCATCAGCATTTAGTAACTATTCAAAGACATAAAGTAACTTGGGGTCCAATATGTTTTCCAGAGAATTACATTTATAATGTGAACAGAAGGGGAAAATAGACTTTGGCATACAGAAGCTTACAGACTGCCTCTTAGGAGAGCATCTTTCCCAAATTTGGTTAGTGTTTTCAGGTTCTATATTAATCACCATTACACATTAATACTTCTTGAGCATAGATAGCAATGGTACCTGCTGGCTATCATGAGATACACCACCAACGAAGAGAGAAATTTTGTCCAGAAGGAACGTAAGTGTATTTTGACTCAGGTGAAAGTTGTATTTAGGAAAGCTGTGTGAATGGAAGGATGTGTGAACCCTGGGCATATTTCTGAACCTCGAGAGTTTTTTTATATGTCCCTTTTGGGTAATATGTAAAAGGGGATACTGTCTTCACTGAAGGATTATGTGAGGCTGAAAGTTAAATGGGAGTCCACTTAATTACATATTTCTAAAAATCCTTTAAAGTTGACTGTATACCTAAAAGTCTTTTTGTCTTTTAGAAAGTCCAGAAGATTTGAATGACTACAATTTAACCAAACGTCATGAAATAGAAAATGTGGACAGTGCAGAAGCCCCAACCAATGACGATGAAAATATAGGAGGTGAGCCATGGTGTATGGACTAGAAACCAACGGTTATAGATATGGTCAGGCCAAGAATGAAGATGAAATCAGCTTGCCAAAGAAAACTTGGGTTTGTGGGTTTGTGTTCAGTTAGGAATGATTTAGTTTTGTTCATTTCACAAATATTTCCATGTAATAGTTATAGGAGCGGGCATGGTGGCTCACACCTGTAATCCTAGCACTCTCAGAGGCCAAGGCAGGTGGATTGCTTGAGCTCAGGAGTTCAAGACCAGCCTGAGCAAGAGCAAGACCTTGTCTCTAAAAATAGCCAGGGATCGCAGTGGGGGCCTGTAGTTCCAGCCACTTGGGCGGCTGAGGCAAGAGGATTGCTTGAGCTCAAGACTTTGAGGTCGCTGTGAGCTGTGATGTCACAGCACTCTATCAAGGGTGACAAAGTGAGACTCTGTCTCCAAAAAGAAAAATAAAAGAGATAGTCACAGGATATTAGCGATTTTTTTTTAGACTCTGTCTCCAAAAAGAAAAAGAAAAAAGATAGTCACAGGATATTAGCGAATTTTTTTTTTTTGGCAATTTATTTATTTATTTATTCTTCTTTTCTTTCTTTTTTTTTTTTTTAGTTCTGCCCAAAAGGAAGGCAGAATATTTTTTTTATTTTGATTTTGGATTGATATGAGGGTACAAATGATTAGGTTGTATATGTGCATATGTTAGGTAAAGTCCTTGTAGTTGTGTCTGTCACCCAGGAGGTGAGCCACGCACCCTTACTTTGTGCCCCTTAGGTAGGAACACACCAATGTGGGAGGGAGGAGGGATAAGGGAGGGGGGCTGGTGTGTTCAAATCCCCCCCAACTTGAATTGAATTGAGTTTTTCTCTTGTGTGAGTGTGTATTAGTTCATCTACTGGTTTCGTATTACTATCGGGTACATTGGATACTTGCTTTTCCGTTCTTGTGATACTTTACTAAAGAAAATTTTCTCCAGCTCTATCCAGGTTAATAGAAAAGATGTAAAGTCTCCATCTTCTTACGGTTGAATAGTATTCGATGGTATATATACCAGAGTTTATTAATCCATTCATGGGCTGATGGGCACTTGGGCTGTTTGTAAATTGAGCTGTGATAAAGTCGAGTGCAAATGTCCTTATGATAAAATGATTTCTTTTCTTCTGGATAGATGCCTACTAATGGGATTATGGGATCAAATGGAAGGTCTATTTTGAGTTCTTTGAAGATTTTTCCATACTTCTTTCCAAAGAGGTTGTATTAGTTTGCAGTCCCACCAGCAGTGTCAAAGTGTCCCCTTCTCTCCACATCCATGCCAGCATCTGCAGCTTTGGGACTTTGTGATGTGGGCCATTCTCACTGGGATTGATACTGGCAAATTTGGACAATTTAAGCTGATTATTTAGTGTTCAAGACATATTAACGTCATTTTTTTCTTTTGAGACCGAATCTCACTCTGTTGATCTAGGCTAGAATCCCATGGCATCAGACTAGCTCACAGCAACCTCAAACTTCTGGGCTCAAGTGATCCTCTGGCCTCAGCCTCTTGAGTTGCTAGCTCTACAGGTGCTCGCCATGATGCCCGGCTAATTTTTTTCTGTTTTTAGTAGAGACAGGGTCTTACTTTTGCTCAGGCTGGTCTTGAACTCCTGAGCTCAAGTAATCCACCTGCCTCAGCCTCCCAGAGAGGTAGGATTACAGGTGTGAGCCACCACACCTGGCCTATTCACTTCATTTTAAAAATAATGTTTATTTTACTCTTTCCTATTATAAAATTAATACATGTTTATCATATACATTTGTCTGGGCATTTCCTCCAGTTCTGCGGACAATCACTGGGTATCCAGCAATTCAGTTCAGTTCACTTCTGATACTAACTCTCAGTGTCAAGGCAGATCCCTCAGGTGAAGGCCTCAGTTGCACAGTACTGCCCCCACTTCAGGTCCCAGGTTACCTGCACTTCTATCTGACCTGGCTACCAAGGTACAAGACCCCCTCATGTCAATAATTTGCTAGAATGACTCACGGGAATTGTTACCCAGCCCATTTCTTTACTATTCCTGAGTTACTCTCAGCTCTATTCTTCCTTCTCTTTATACCAAACTTTGGAAGGAATGTTAGGTTTGGCCAGTGTGCTGATCTAGATTGCAAGCAGCAAAGCTCATTAGCAAGTATCTCTTCCCTCAGTCCACTCCCATAATACATGTAGGATAGGGTTGCAGAGGACTGAACCAATTGGGCTGTTTCTCCCACTAGGTAGTAGAGCTGCATTCCCTGCTAACCCCAATTTTGCCAGAAGAGGTGAAAGCACAGCCTTCCTAATGAGGCCTTTAGGAATTCTGACATAAAGGTTTAAAGCTATAGTCACAGCTTCTTGCTCAGGAATCATCTCAGTTACTAGCACCCTGGTCCTGCAACCACTGAATCCAGCAGGAAAGAGAAGAACAAGTGATGAGTAGAAAGAAAAAAAGGATCATCATCACAGCACTGTCTTCCTTCTTGGGAGGAATTGTATGATCATACCAGCATCCTCCCCAACTCCCTCTTCTCTAGCTCAACCAGAAAACAGAGGAATCTACCGAGTAGGGAACCTGTCTTAGCTCATGTTGTATGCGAGCATATGGTGGTGAAGATGGGTAATCCAGCCCTTCATGCCTGTGTCTCCCTCTGTTTTAGCTAACTAATGTTTCAACCGATGGCTGCAATTCTCTATCTAAGTATTTCTCTGAGGAGGATATTTCTTTGTCCATTGTTTGACATTATGGGCTATAAACAAAGAGTGTTCCTTGGTCTAAAGAAATGTCACTTGGCAGTCCACATAGGTGCAACGTCTTCTGTTCTGGTTCTTTCCTGATACTCTGACCATTTGCATCCACCACCAGGTGAGCAAAGTCCAGTCCAGAGTCAGTATTTATCCTCGTCAGAACCCATTCATAGTGCCCCCAGAGCATTGCACTGGTCCCTCAATGCAGGCCACTTGCCAGCGATGGACAGGGCCTCTCCCACTCACCCCACCCTGCACCAGGGAATCTAACCCATAGCCATCTGCAGTCCCTGTCTTGTCAACAGAATGCTTTGTTGACATTTTGTGCCTCAGATGGTATGAAAGGAATATGCCCAAATTCAACCTTTCTTCTGCATAACTGCATCACCCCCACCATGTCTGCTCATTTCACAGACCCAGGGGGGCACCTCGAGCCACCATACCATGATAGCCACTCCTTGGTTCCAATCGCCTTCTGAACCTGGAAGAGAGTTCTTTTGCTAGGCATCTGCATGTCCTACTTTAATGCAAACCTCTGACTCCTATCATGATCTTCATGGCTGCGTCCCGTGTGGGAATCTCTTACAGTGGTTCTCAACCTGTGGGTCGCGACCCACAGGGGTTGTATTAAAGGGCCACAGCATTAGGAAGGTTGAGAACCACTGCTTGAATAGGTCACGTTTCCATTGCCGTTCCTGCCTTGGGTATTCACCATCACTAGAGTATTGGCCAGGGTATTGGCCGTCACCCATGAATCAGTAGAAACTGAAACAGAAGGGCGTTATGATCATTCAGTAATCTATTACTGCTGGGAGAACAGTGTGTAATTCAGCCCACTAAGACCATTTGTTTTTACCTTCTTCAGTAGCAGTGGGAGTTTTCCAAACAGGATGTTGTCCCTTGACCTTAGAACTGTCATCCACAAACTGAGTAGCTCTTCGTTGCTCAGTCAAAGGTTAGTTGGCAGGACACTGTCCAGGTGATGATAGAATCCAACAGCCCCTCGCACAGTTACAGAGTCAGCCCTAGGCGATAAGAGGCTCCCTGCTCATGAGTATCCCGTCCTTGCATTCCCCAGTAGGATAACCCAACATAAACCATTTCAGTTTCATTATGGAACTCATCTGGTCATTGCCCTCCCCATTGGAGCATCTCTCTGAATCACCCAAGACATCATTGGTATTTTAGGTTTTAAGGTTATTTTTTGAGGGTGAGTGTGGTGGCTTACACCTGTAATAGTAGCACTTTGGAAGGCCAAGGTGGGAGGATCCCTTGAGCTCAGGAGTTCCAGACCAGCCTGAGCAAGAGTGAGACCCTGTCTCTACTAAAAATAAGAAAATGAGACAGGTATTGTGGTGGACACCTGAGGTTCCAGCTACTCAGGAGGGAGGGAATCATTTTATACTCTCATGTGCAAAAGGCCTTTTGGGCCTCTAGTGAGGGGTCAAACCAAGGAACTCTGGCCCTTTTGTCCATTTCTATCATGATTAGGCCGGGCAGGGTGTCTCATGCCTATAATTATAGCACTCTGGGAGGCCGAGGTGGGTGGATAGATTGCCTGAGCTCATAAATTCCAGAACAGCCTGAGGGAGAGGGAGACCTCATCTCTATGAAAAAATAGAAAATCTAGCCAGGCATTATGGAGCACACCTATAGTTCCAGTTACTTGGGAGGCTAAGGCAAGAGGATTGCTTGAGCTCAAGAGTTTGAGCTTGCTGTGAGCTAAGGTGCCATGGCACTCTACCCAGGGTGACAGAGTGAGACTCTGTCTCAAAAAATAAATTTTTTTAAAAATCATGATTAATCTACCTGACTATTGCCCCCAGGTAATTTCAGATTGGATTTTTCATTGTAATCTTTAACTTCTGGCTTTATAATTTTTTACAAACTGGGTAAATAGAATGAACTTGTTTAGGGCTCTTTAATGGAAAAGGACCAGAAACATTTGTGTTTGGTCTGCACAGTCTTCAGTAGTAAGACCTTTGTTTCACCCTCATCAGTGTCTGTTTCATTTATCTCATTTCACGGGGAATGAATCACCTGACTTTACCTCCCTTCTTCCTCTTCGTTTCAACCTTATCAAAGTTTCCTTTATTCATCTTATTTCTTAATAATCATTTTTAAATGCCCACCTTGGTGGGATGAATCCTTTGACTCTCCTCTCTCTCTGCCTCTCCCCATTTTCTTGTTAATTAATCTAACATTTTTGTTAGCATCTGTAAGACTCATGAGGGAAAGCTGAGCAAGCAGATTCAGTAGGGCTTCTTGGACTGTTGCTCAGTTGCATGCAGTAAAGTTACATGAGGTGTCCATGCAAAAGGGCCCCCCTGTATCAACTGTATTTTCTCAGATTCTGTATTTTTCTATGTCACATCCACTCTTCACAGGGCCAATTATATTAACTATATTTTCTTTCTTTCTTTTTTTTTTTTTTGAGACAGAGTCTCAAGCTGTCTCCCTGGCTAGAGTGCCGTTGCATCATAGCTCACAGCAACTTCCAACTCTTGGCCTCAGGTGATCCTCAGATGCCTCAGTTTTTCTATTTTTAGTAGAGACCAGGTCCTGCTTTTGCTCAGGCTGGTCTTCAACTTGTGAGCTCAAATAACACCCGCCTCTGCCTCCCAGAGTGCTAGGATTACAGGCGTGTGCCACCACGCCTGGCCAGTTTTTGTATTTTTTGTATTCTCAAATTTTCTGGCATTTGGGGGCCTTACAGACCTAAAGAGAGATCGCTTCTCCCAGAGATGGCCAATTCTTAGAGATAAAGTGCTTGACCAGGAGCATGCTTTTCATGTACAAACCAACCAATCCTGAGACTATGCCCCCAATTATATTTAACTACTTACTTAACTTTCATATACCAAGCTGGCATTCCTCCTGCCTAGATCATCCCAGGACCAGGTACCAGACAACTAGAGACCATCCCTATGCCCCCAAACTGGCCAGAATTATTCAAACTAGCCAGTCCTAAACTGTTTATGCTGCTCTACCTTGCCTTTCCCACAGAAACCCCAGTAAAGACTATGTCCTAACCTCTCTCCCTCTTCTCTTCTGCCTCCTGACTCACATTGGTGCTTTCCCCTGGAGCCTGCATGGCATAGAGTGACCCCTTTCTGGGTCCTGTGCATGTAATAAACTTCTTCCTTTCACGTCTTGTTCCCATTTTCTTTGTAGCTGCACTGCCTTTACCATACAGTATGCAACATGTACTTAGACGTGCCCTTAACCATGGCATCTACCGTGACCTGGTAGTGGGCATGTTCAGTGGGTGAATATATCTTCACTATCACAAATCCAATCTCACATGACTTGCGTGTGTGAAGAGGATCGGCTGCTTCGTCCAGGGTGCTCCACTAGCATCTACAGAGGGAGTCAGACAGCCCCTCTCCGTACTGTAGATAGACCTTATCGTGGCTTTTATACAGTCTACTAGACTAACGTTCCCTCAGAAATAGGCTGCTATGTGTCTGGATCATATACAGACAAATGTGATCTTTTCAGAGGGAGCTGTGGGTCCTGTATCAACCCAAACAGCATCTTCCGCTCTGTAGCATTTAAAAACCAAGATCTTGGCCCTAGATTAGTTATTTCTCACAGCCCAGTTTAGTAAAGGTTCTTCAGGAAGCTGATGCTATTAACCTACAAAATAAAGGAACTCTTTTACACTGTACTCCCTGGTTTCGGTTGTTTCTTGGTTTTGCCCTTCACTACCTCGACTAGAGGTCTGAGAGGTATTCTCTGTCATTCCCACATCATTTTTCTCTTTAGGGGCAACGTTGAATTTAGCATCCAAAGCTCAGGCCAACCAGGCTCTTTTTGGTCATCATCAAGGTCGACCTCACAATCTCTTTTACTTTCATTTTAGCTATTACTAATAACAGAAACTATAGGATTGCATATTTCATTTTTTTGCTTATTCATTTGCGTTTTCTTATGCATCCAGTGAGCCAGTACCCCAGTTGGGTTCATCTCTAAATTCCACTGATAATGTTTTTTGTTGTTGTTGTTGCAGTTTTTGGCCAGGGTGGGGCCTGTGCCACCCTTAACTGATAATTTTTATCTTTAGTAACTGACTATGGCACAAAGGCTGCTCCATACCATGGGTGACCACATGAGAACCCAGGAATCAAAGGTTCCTCAGTCCCCTATACTTTCATCCTTTTTATTCCAAACATACTTCTGTGACCCAGGGCTGGTCTAGCAAATCCTACTCCTGACACTAATTCTGGAGTGTCTTCAACACCAACAGCGGATTCTTGAGACAATTCAGTTGTTGGGTGTCCAATGATTGAACTCAGTTCTGATACTAACTCTGGGTTAGTACGGACTCCACGGATTAAAGGCTCTGTCCTACAAGACAACCCTAACTTCAGATGTCAGTCACAAGTACCCAGTCCCCACACGCCTGTCCAACTCGGAAAAATTTGAGGTTTCCCACAGCCCTCTCTCAGGTTTGGTAATTTGCTAGAATGACTCACAGAACCCAAGAAATTGCTTTACTTACTATTACCAGTTTGTTGTAAGGACACAGCTCAGGAATAGCTAAATGGAAGAGACGCACAGGGCAAGGGAGGGGAGGAAGGAGAACAGACGTGTCGTGTTTCTCTAGACTTGTCACCCTTCCCACACCTCCTGGTGTTCATCAACCTGGAGGTTCTCTGAGTATTATTATTCAAGAGTTTTTATATAACTCTATCTCCAACCCCACCCCATCCTCTTCTCTGAGGTCCCTGGTGGAGCTAAAAGTTCCAGCCCTCTAACTAGGTGGTCTTTCACCAGCCCCGTCCTGAGGCTATCCAGGGACCCCATCTAATTTCTCCTCACTAGGATAAACTCAGGGAGCTTGTTATGAATAAGAAAAGACACTCCAATCATTCAGGTTAATTCCAAAGGTTTTAAGAGCGCCTGTGCCCGAAACTGGGAGCAAGAACCAAGACCAAATACATTTTTTGTATTCTACTACAATTTGGAAAGTTCACAAAAGTAGAGAAAGAAAAACCCACCTCTATTCTATCAGCATTATGGAATACTCGCAGGCTTTTTTGTGAATTTTGAGCACTGTATTTGTATTAACATTGCTCACAGTATATGCTGATATTTATGGTGATAAGTCTAAACACAATTGCTTTTTGAACGTCACTCAGATCTCATCTTAAATGTCATTTCTTCAGAGAAGCTTTCCCGGACAACCTAGTTGCTACTTTAACACAATACCCTATTTTCATACTTTGCACGACACTTATCACAGATAATTTTGGAGTTTCATTTGTTCGTCTATTTTCTCTCTCCTTCCACCCTTCAACAACCAGGCTCTTGGCCTGTCTTATTCGCTGCCAGATGTTTACAGCACCTAGGATAGTACCGGCTTGTAGTAGGTGTGTAATAAATTACTGAGTTGAGTGAGTGACTGAACGAAAATTCTAGGTTGATTATATGTGTGTGTACATATATGTATGTTACTTAAAGGGTGAAAAGAAAATAGTTTCTTGGGGACTTTTGCTTTTGTCTTAGATTTCTTAAGGGACCAAGAAATGGCGTTCTTTGCCTGAGACTTCCGAGATTCAAATCACAGCTTCAACCAACATTCCAGCTCTGCCGAGCTATACATTCATTTGTACCAGTTTTTAACCACAGAGACAGAAAAATGCTGCCTGGCACAGGATGTGGTCATTTGTGCTGAGGAAAGGCATATGGTGTTATATCAGCTTCATGCATCTTCTTGAAGATGACATCCATGGAGCCACACTCAGAATGAGGCAAATGATAGCTGGTATTTTCTTCTGAGTTAGGGTTTCTGAGTTCTAGTAGTTGACATCATTACATTGTATTTGAAATAGTGATCCCTATACAATTGTTGGTTTGGGATTTTTTTTTTTTTTTTTTTGAGATAGAGTCTCACTATGTTGCACTCAGTAGAGTACTGTGGCATCACAGCTCACAGCAACCTCAAACTCTTGGGTTTAAGTGATTCTCTTGCCTCAGCCTCCCAGGTAGCTGGGACTACAGGCATCCACCACAATGCCTGGTTATTTTTGTTGTTGTTGTTGTTGTCATTATTGTTTAGCTGGCCTTGGCTGGGTTTGAACCCAGCTTCCTTGGTGTATGTGGCTGGTGCCATAACCACTGTGCTACAGGCACCGAGCCTGGTTTGGGAATTTAACATTTAGATTGTAAATTTGCTTTGGGCTCAGAAGTAGCCTATGAGTTTTCTTCTCAGGTGGGATAGGGCAAAGGGGACAGATTAAATACCCAAACATCAACAAGAAACTAATAATTTCCATTCAACAATAGGGATTTAAAACAAATACTGTAAGGTGTAGCATTACATAATATAAGGCATATTGAAGTGGCGTAGCATTGCTTTAGGAATCCATACAATAGATTGTAGGCCTCTATGCATTTTGACCCTGCTCTGGAAATGTTACCAAAGAGAAAAGAAATGGAAATTTCCGCCTTTGTGATCCATTCAGTTTGGGTCCTTTTTGACATTGTAGCTGCCTATGCCCTTTCTTTCTTTCTTTCTTTCTTTCTTTCTTTCTTTCTTTCTTTCTTTCTTTCTTTCTTTCTTTCTTTTTTTATAGAGACAGGGTCTCACTTTATCACCCTGGGTAGAGTGCCATGGCGTCACAGCTCACAGCAACCTCCAAATCCTGGGCTTAGGCGATTCTCTTGCCTCAGCCTCCCAAGTGGCTGGGACTACGGGTGCCTGCCACAATGCCCAGCTATTTTTTTGTTGCAGTTTTGCCGGGGGCCGGGTTTGAACCTGCCACCCTTGGTATATGGGGCCAACGCCCTACTCACTGAGCCACAAATGCTGCCCAGCCTATGCCATATCTATCACCTTACCTCTAACTACGTGGCAGTGGAATGAAATGGAATATCTACACATAGAAATTATTTTTCCCAGTTGCTAGGGGTCTGGGAGTGTCATCAAGTTCTTGGTAGGGACTAGAAGATAGGACTAGAAGAATTATTCCAAATAATTTGAAAAAGAGAAAAGAGACAGTTCTTTCCTATAAACCTCACCGAGAAAGAAATGAACAGGCTATTTTTATGTTGGAACACGATTCTTTTATGTCACGATTAATCTCCAAACTGATCGCAGTAGTCCTGCCTGAACTGCAGGTTGCTTTCTGAGGTTTCAGTTACCTGTGGTCAACCGCGGTCCGAAAATAAGTAAGCAGAATTAGATATTTTGAGAGAGAAGGAGGGAGACAACATTCACATGATTTTGATGACAATGGATTGTTATAACTGTTCTATTTTATTAGTAGCTATTATTGTTAATCTCTTACTGTGTGTAATTTATAAATTACATCTATTATAGGTTTGTATATGTAGGAAAAAACATAGGGTACAGTCAGGTGCCACGTAACGCTTCGATCAAAGACCCATGTATAATGGTGGCCCCATAGGATTATAATACCATGCTTTTACTGTACCTTTCCTATGTTTAGGTACGTTTAGATGCACAAATACCAGTGTTTTGTAGTTGCCTACAGTGTTCAGTATAGTAGCATGCTGTCCAGGTAACATGCTGTACAGATTTGAAGCCTGGCAGCAATAGGCTATATGACATAGCTTAGGTGTGTAGTAGGCTATATCATCTAGGGTTGTGTAAGGACAGTCTATAATGTTCACACAATGACAAAATTTCCTAACAACACATTTTTTGGAATGTGTCCCTCTGTTGTAAAGTAGCACATTTCATAACTATGGAAGTTTCAGGCATCCACTGGGAGCCTTGGGACATGTCCCCTGTGGATGAGGGAGGCTGACTGTATGGCACTATTAATGTTGGCACTTAATCTGGGTCATATAACTTTCAAAAAGGTGGTTACCAGGACCCTGATTTTTAAAAAATATATAATATGATTGGTATGTGCATATGATACACACTAAACTATAAAAACAGTAGAACTGAAAGGTGGCATTGCCGGATAGAAGATATACCTATTACATAGTAAGGTACTGCTATTATGCACAGCACAGGGTAACATTAAGACTAGAGTTAGAAGGATAACTTACACCCAGGAATTTGAGACTAGCCTGGACAACATAGCAAGACCCCATCTCAAAAATAGCAACAACAAAATAAGTCCTGATACAGAGGCTGAGATGGGAAGACTGCATGAGGCTGGGAGTTCAAGACTAGCCTTAGCAACATAGTGAGACCTCATCTCTACAAAAATTTCTTTAAAATTAGCCAGATGTGGTGGTATGCACCTGTAGAGACTGGGGTGGTAGGATGTCTTGAGCCCAGAAGTTCAAAGTTATGTGAGCTATGATCAGGCCACTGCACTCTGGCCTAGGCCTTAGAGCAAGAACCCATCTCTGCAAACAAAACATAGCAAACAGGTCATTAGGTAGACTTAGCTATAATGTAATAACAATTATAAAAAACACACTTGAGAGCCAGGCATAGTGGTGCACATCTATAATCCAGCGTACCAGCTACTCAGAAGGCTGAGGCAGGATTGCTTGAGCCCAGAAGTTCGAGACCAGCCTAGACAACATAGCAAAACCCCATGTTGCCATGTTTAGAGAATGCTTTAGTGAATCTTATTTATGTTTAATGGAAGCATTTTTAAAATATTCTTTGAAAGGTTTTTTAAAACTAAGACGTGTCTGGAGTGTTTTAAATTCAGAATAATTATAATCATGTTTGTATGTTAAAAAATAAAACGTCGTGTTCATCTTTATGTTTCCAGCTTTTAGAAAATTATCAGGCCCTGAGAGAAACACTCACTTTACTTTTCTCGTGTGGAAAACAGACTAATTTTTAGTGAGGAAAAAGTCTTCACCCAACTAGAGTTTGAAAAACAAAATAAAAATATTTGGAGAAAACATTTTAAAAATACTAACATTTAACATAAATGGACTTGTTTCCCACCTCACAGACCTGGTAGTAATTTTTTACAATATATTCCCAGAAGTTTAGTGCAGGTGTTGGCAAAATTTTCCTGAAAAAAGCCAAATATTAAATGTCTTAAGCTTTTTGGGCCACATAATCTTTGTTATAATTTCTAAATTCTGCCATTGCAGTGTAAACCAGTTGTAGAAGATACAGAAATGAATGGGCATGGCTTTGTGCCAATAAATCTTTATTTACAAAATAAAGTTATTGGATTGGATTTGATATGAAGGCCATAATTTGCTTGCTTCTGGCATAGTGTATACATTTAATGTGTGATGAAAGCCAGTGCAGTGGCTCACACTTGTGACTCTGGGTGGTGGGTGGATTGCCTGAGCTCAGAAGTTTGAGACCAGCCTGAGCAAGAGCAAGACCCAATCTCTACAAAAAATAGAAAAACTAGCTGTGTGTCATGGTGGATGTCTATAGTCCCCATTACTTGGGAAGGTGAAGCAGGGGGATCACTTGAGTCCAAGTGTTTGACGTTGCCGTGAGCTATGATGCCACAGCACTCTACCCAGGGTGACAGAGTAAGACTCTGTCTCAAAAAAAGTGTGTGATGAGTTAAGAAAGCTTTTGATTCTTCTAAGGAAGAGTGTTCATATGTACACTTCAAAAGGGCATCTGTGGGGACTTTTAACACTATTATTTTAAAAATTAGAATAATATATACCACTAACAGCTCTGTTTATCACACCTTTATGTAATTGATAGAGTTCTGCACCACTACCATTTACAGAAATTAATTCAGCAAGAATAAAACTGTAGGTGGGCTGGGTGCAGAGGCTCACACCTGTAATCCTAGTGCTTTGGGAGGCCGAGGCTGGAGGATCAGTTGAGCTCAAGTGTTTGAGACCAGCCTGAGCAAGAGTGGGACACTGTCTCTACAAAAATAGAAGAATTAGCTGGGTGTCATGGTGCACTTCTGTAGTCCCAGCTACTTGGGAGGCTGAGGCAGGAGGATCACTTGATCTCAGGATCTTCAGGTTGCAGTGAGCTATTATGACATCACTGTTCTCTACCCCAAGAGACAGAGCAAGACCCTGTCTCAAAAAACAAAAACAAAACAAAAAACCTATATATGGATTAAGTGTCGTGTTACCACTTAGTTGGTACCTCCTTTATTACTGAAAGTTTGAATCTGACAGGCTAATGCACTGGCAATATTTATTATCAACTCCAGTTTATTTCTTCCACGAGGACTTTTGACATTCTCTCAGCTCCCCCAGTGTAGTCAAAGAGATGAGTTTTTGTAGTATGTTTGATTAGTACTTATTTAAGAACCTAATTATATTCTATCTGAAATTGTCCTTGTACATGATGAGACTTTACTCCTCTAAGTTATAAACTTTTTGAAAAAACGGGAGCCTAGTAGCCCACATTTCTATCTTTTCTAACAGTATGAAGTGGCCTAATCCAACCGGATTGAAAAACATAGAAATGAAGAGGTTCAGCCGGGTGCGGTGGCTCATACCTGTAATTCTAGCACTGTGGGAGGCTGAGGAGAGAGAATTGCTTGAGCTCAGGAGTTGGAGACTCGCCTGAGTGAGAGTGAGACCCTGACTCATGAAAAAAGGTGGAAAAGCCCAGCTGGGTGCCTGTAATTCCAGCGGCTTCCGAGGCTGAGGTAGTGGGACGCCCACAGACCGAGTCTGAGGCTGCAGTGAGCTACGGCGCCACTGCACTCTGCTCAGGGCATAGGGTGGGACTCTATCTCAAAAAAACAAACAAAAAAAAAACAAAACAAAGAAATAAAAAATAAGCAAGGAAATAAAATTTAAAAAACCAAAATAATAATAACACTAATAATGATGATGATGATGATGATGATAATGAAGAGGTTCGTAGTTCTTTTTTCAGCCTGGTCATCACCCCCTTTGAACAATTGTTATTTTTCCTCTTCCTAATGACCAACTGAAACTGTCTTCAGATTGATCTGGAGCAGTAGGAAGTAACCGGGGATCCCCAAGTCTTTCTTTGTGATTAGCATCCAGTGAGTACTGGGAGTATCATAGGCACTTTGCTGAATATAGAAGATATTGAGAACTTCCACTTGGATCTAAAATGTCAGGGAGAAGCTGAGGTGTCAAAAGCAGAATTTAAAGCAGTATTAGAACATCTCGTGAGAAAAGATATCCCTGTTGCTTCATCTGGCCTGTGCTCACAGAGGAATACAATCAAGTAAACGCCTCTGAGTACAAGGGCCAGGGATAAATGGTGTACCCAGGGACGGTGACTAGGGAAGGAAGAGACCCAAGATGGTGAATTGTCATCCCAGAGTTAAAGGAGGAATAAGGGAGGTAGAACTTCTCACAGCCTGTCTTCTTTCTGCCTCTGAAATTGGATTCCCATCTTGGATTCCCATCTTGGCCAGCTCCCACATGCATTGTGTCAATAGCATTATTTCCCCTCTTTGAATCACTGGGGAATATACGTTTAGTTATCCATCCCCTGCCTTTAATTCTCTACACTCCACCATTTTTCAATAGCCCCTATCAGCCACCATCTCTTTCATATGCTGTTTGTTCTAGAGCTGCTCTCAGGGCCAAAAGTACACAGTGTACCTCGATACCCATCAACATCGCCTGTTTACCCTTTGCATTGGTTTTCCAGGACTTTCATAACCAATTACCACAAACTGCGTGACTTACAATTTATTCTCACACAGTTCTGAAGGCTAGAAGTCAGCAGGACATGCTCCCTGTGAAGGCTCCAGAGAAGAGCCCTTCCTGGCCTCTCTCTAGCTTCTGGGTCCTCCAGCAGTCTGTGCTGTTCTTTGGCTTGTGGCCCCTTAACTCCATTCTCTGCCTGTCGTCACCTGGCCATCTTCCCTGTGTGTATCTCTCTGTGTCCTCTGCTCTTAGAAGGACTCTGGTCACGGGATGTAGAGTCCACCTTCACCCAGCTTGACCTCATCCTAACTAATTGCATCTACAAAGACCCTATTTCTAAATAAAGTAATATTCTGAGATTCCAGACATACATGAGTTTTGGAGAGACACCATTTCCCACACTATACCTATCTTCTCTTGACTCTTTACGATTGAATATCAAATATACCTGACACCCATGGTGAGACAGGTTTCTTTTTAATTAATTGTACCAGGGTGATCTGTGTATGTATTTAATTAATTCTGTCCTCTAAGAGTTATTGATTCCATGAGAAACGTTGACTGTAATTGTTTTTTGAAAGGCTTCAACTTTTCTCTGTTGTGACACTGCAGTGTAAATGCTTAGATCAAAGATAAGAACTTCAATTGGAAAGTTTGCTGAAAAAATAATCCTTCCCCCCTTAGGCGATGTAGTTCCCAACTTTAGTAGTTTTCCAGGGATAATCTCAATCTTTTTTGAGGTGTGCAACATTTTTGTGCTTAGAAGAAGTACAGACTACTTGGATACTTCTGAAAGGAGAAAAAAAGCCACGTGTGTGGTTTAAGGATGCTAATTACTGCTACATTTAGATGTGTGAAGGAGGTTGCTGGAGCGAGCTGGGAGAGACCAAGTCAGCCTCGCCTGGGCACTGCTGAGGCTCCAGCAGTGCTGCTCAGCACACGCAAATATGTGCTTCAAAAGGAAGTGCCGTTTTTTATCAAAATATTACATCTCTCAAGCCCAGATCAAGACCTGTCACTCATGGGATGCAGGGTTATCTTACAAAAACTGCAGTGCTTTGCTGCAGAAGTTCACTCACAGGGGATTTCTGTAAGTGCTCACCATGGGCAGAGCTCAACAGCTTGCACTGTGTCAAACGGGTAAGTTCTGTTGGTGATAAAACCAAGACATCACTCCTGAATCTTTTTTGTTTTTTTAACTCCTTGAACAAAAAAACACTTCTGGAGTTTTTTCCCTTAACCAAGCGGCGAACTAAAAGTTATGTATGTGTGTATGGCATCTGCAAAAGAAGAATGAATGATTCCAGTGGTTAACAGTGGATCCTCTGGAGAGTTTTCTCCCCTTCTTTTTGCTTTTCTTTATCTGTGGAGCAGTAGCGTTGGTGTGTCCTTCCAGGCCAGTTAACAGAATGCGGGAAACATCCTCATGTACCTGCCTCCTCTCACAGCAGAAAGCAACAATAATGAAGCTCAGGCTGGACACAACTGAGCATGTCATACTTGAACAGCCCCACCTGGTCATGAGGCACTTACTCCCTACTCACTCCCATAACATGAGAACCTGAGCTTGCTTTTGTCTGAGAAGCAGGAAGGGGTTGACAATTGGAGGCAATCACCCATCCTGATATGGCCAAATCGGTACAAATGTGTTGTGGAGGGTCTTACTGTACTTGAGTATGTCTCAAAGACATGGTAAGGACAGCCTTCTATAGCTGTATTCTTTATGCCAGAGTTCTGGGATTATAGTAAATGCTCAGTATTTATCCAATTTTCTTTCTGCTTTTCCATCCAAGCTTCTTCCCTCCTTCCCTGCATTATTCACACGTGCTCACTAAATGACTGTTGGTGGATGAGTAAAGTGGAGAAGAGTGCGTGAGTATGTTTTGGCAGGAGGATCTCTTTTTAGCAATGTTCTTCAAACACTAGGAAGACTCTTCAAAGATTGCACGGGGATAGATAATTTTAAGAGAATCCATTTTCAGGTCCTCATCTTGAGCGTGTGCTCGTCTTAAAACTGATCTCCCCAGAAGACTGCCGCCACAGAGGTTCTTCCAGAATGATCCTTTTCTACTTTATAAAGAAAAGAACATCTCTCACCCATCTCTAAGGTATAATTACTTCCAGGATGCCAAACAAACAGTCAGTCAAATAACTTCTTGAATAAAACTTTCATGTGTTATTCCTCTTCCATCCTTCTCTTGAGATACATTCCCAGTAAATTTTACTTATTGATGGATTGATTGATTAAGACAGAGTCTCACTCTGTCACCCCGGGTAGAGTGCCAGGCTGCTCACAACAACCTCAAACTCTTCGGTCTCAAGTGATCCTCTTGCCTCACCCTCTCAAGTGGCTGGGACTACAGGCGCCCACCACAACATCAGCTATTTTTACAGGCAGGGTCTCACTCTGGCTCAGGTTGGTCTCAATCTCCTGAGCTCAAGTTATCCACCCACCTCAGCCTTCCAGAGTACTAGGATAACAAGCATGAGGCACCACACCTGGCCCCAATTTTGCTTTTTATTAAATGTTATTTTTATTTTTTAATTTTTGAGACAGGATCTTTACTCCATCATCCAGGCTACTGTGCAGTGGTGCGTTATGGCTCACTGCAACCTCAAACTCCTGGGCCCAGCCATCCTCCTATCTCGGCTTCCCAATGTGCTAGGATTACAGGTGTGAGTCACTGCAACCAGCTATAAATTTTACTTTTGATATTTGATAATTATTGATCAAGAATAACACACTTACATTGTTTAATTGATTATATGCTAACAATTATAATGATAATTCGATCCAGAAGGAATTTTTTGACATGTAGCTATATAACTTTATTTTTATGGGGTTTTTTTTTTTTGTTTGTTTTGTTTTGTTTTGCTGCAGAGATGTATAAAGGAATGAGCAATAGAGGACAAGCATTTTAGAACGGTATATTAGGATAAAATTCTATGGGCAAAGTGAAATGGAAATAAAAGTTCCAGGATAAATTTTATGATTTTTTGGAAAAGATTATATATTTTTAAAATATGATGGAGTAAATCAAATCACTAATTTTTATGTCCTAACAGATACATTTGAAAGGATGTGGTAACGGTTTAAACAATCATTATTTACAATAAATAAACATACACTTTTATTTAAGAATATTTAAACTTACGAAAAATGGTAAATGTCAACTTAATATCTATGTACTATCCACTACATATAAAGGAGAAACATAATATTTTAAAATTCTCTTCCAGATACTTAAGCAAAAAGTTTTAATGCCAATCATCGTCATTGATACATAAAATATACAAAGTATAGCACAGTAGTACCTCCGATTTAAGCCTGAGTCTATTTAAGGGCCTAAGGCAGAGATTCTTTTTTTTTTTTTTTTGGAGACAGAGTCTCACTTTGTTGCCCTCCATAGAGTGCTGTGTCATCACAGCTCATAGCAACCTCCAGCTCTTGGGCTTAGGTGATTCTCTTGCCTCAGCCTCCCAAGTAGCTGGGACTACAGGTGCCGGCCACAACCCCCGGCTATTTGTTGTTGTTGTTGCAGTTTGGCAGGGGCTGGGTTTGAACCCACCACACTCGGTATATGGGGTTGGCGCCCTACTCACTGAGCCACAGGCACCACCCTAAGGCAGAGATTATTAACCAGATATCTTGGGGTTTGAGAAATTTCTCAATAGTATGTGAAATTTTGTGCTTAAGGGTATGTGTCCATTCTTCTGGGTAAAGCATATAGTTCTCAAAGAGGTCCACAACCCAGAAAAGATGAAAAAGATCTGACCAAAGCATAGGTCTTAAGGCTCTACACTTCACTGTTTCCATAATAGTTTTATAAGTACTGGTCTGTGAAACTGCTTCCAGCATAAACAAATTTGGTTCAGTTATTTGTATATAAAAAAAGTATACGAATTATGAAAAATCTTGAAAGGGACGTAATCCCTCTTTCTTTGTCACTATCCTGAAACCTATCCTAGGGAAATCTTTTAATTCTATTCCTTGCTTATTCAAAGGCCCTTCCTTTTTCTTAATTTTGATGGGGAAAATTTCAAGTGTTTCACGCATAGAACAATTCCAGATAGAAGTTCAGAAAACAGTTTTTAAAGGAGTAGACATCATCTGTCCCTGACCGTTCTGTTGCGTGGTTTCTTCCAGGATCTAATCAGCAGTCAAGCAATAGATTGACGTGGTATTCAGGCTTAGAATTAGGAAAATTACATTGGAAGTGACTAACAACACGGTAGTTTTAAAGCTTTGGATTTTGAAGTGTCACACCATGCAGCAGATGAATGAAGCTGTCAGAGCTGGGCCTGAAGGAAGAACCTGGTAATCCAGCCCTTGGTGTATAACCTTCAAACACCAATAAACAAGATTATCTGGATTTAACATGTGACCTTTCTCATTTTGACTGGTAGGTCCAGATGTTTTCTCATTTCACTGCCTTCTTGAAATCTGCTTTAACCGACTGCGGTTGGATCTAGATTTGAGGTTGCAGGAATGACAGTCCTGAAAACTGTATCCTGCAGTGGGTGATGCTGTCTAAACAGCAACATATGGAGACCCGTGGTTTAATAATTAAAAATAATTTGTGACCTTACCCTTAATAGATTTGTTAATTATGTCAACTGAATGAGCAAAAGTGGGGTTGTGATAAATATTTCACTATATTCATCAGTCTGGTGGCATTAAAGGCATTGACAAGATTTTTTAGAACCAGCCTTTTCTGCACCTGCGTCTACAGAAGCAGAAATCCCAGCCATGCTTTTGTTACCCTTTGTTATCTCTCTAGGAAATTGATGGCAGCCTTAGAGAAAATAGGAAAGGCTCTTTATTAACTTCTCTTAAGTCGGTCTAGGCTTGTGGCCATACTTCCCATCCACCAAAACTTGGAAACAACTTAAAGGCCTGTTTTTACCACTCTTCCTTGCTTGAAGCCCCTGGCTACTTCTGGCATTTTTATATGATCCTTTCTTACTCACCATCAGTGTAATATCCCAGTTCTAGTCATTCAGGTTGTACTAGTTCTCTCTCTGAGATGGAATAGAAAAGATAACTCTTTATTGTCTTCTTTTTATCTAGTGAGAGATTTCTCACATCCCTGAGTAAACCCTTAGAGGACTTCCCCACGTGCATTTATGCTGCTGCCTTGGTAGATCAGAGATAGCTCTCCTTAACTAATCAATAATCATAGCCTAGCAAAGCACATGCAATCATTAGCAGCCTAGAAAGTGAGAGAGTATGGTCCATAAAAGCACAAAATATGACAAAAAATTAATGCAGTTAGAAAATCTGGATCCTTATGGATTTTAGCACAATTTAGAAAGATGGCAAAACTCAGTAGTTAGGTTATTTGTCTGAAATTGATAATAGAATAACTTAGTATGGGAGATGATCTAGCTTTTATAAAAACTTGATTGTTTTAGCCTCATTTTCTACGGCCAAGTAGCAGATGGACCTTGTTTTCTTCAACCAATTGTTTTTGCTCATTTTATCGAAGGAGCAGGAAATCAGTTGCACAGGGACAGAAGGAGTTCAAGACAGTCCTAAGAAGATTTGTCATATGGGAATAATGATAGCTCAAAAACTAGCCTTGTCCCCCTGCTTCTTACAGCAGCCAGCAGGTAACCAAACTCTCCCCTCTGAGACAGAGTCATTATCTGGCTAGCTAGCTATCAGTTTTGTTTGTTTTGTTTTTCTGTATAGATGTCTTCTTTTTTGACCGCTTTAATGTGATTATCATTTCCATACCTTTAAGTGTTCAGTGATTTTTTAGTAAATTTACCAAGTTGTGAAACTGCCATGTTTTAGACCATTTCCATCACCTCCAAAAGACCCCTTGTACCTATTTGCTGTTAATCCCCATTCTTACCTCCAGCCTCTGGTACCTCCAGGCAAACTCTGATCTTATTTCTGTCCCTATCAATTTACTGTTTCTGGACGTGTTTCATGTAAATAGAAGAATGCAGTAGGTAGTGTTTTGCTTCTGGTTTCTTTTACTCAGCGTAGTGTTTTTGAAGTTCCTCTGTGTTGCCACATCTATCAGTAGTTTGTATCTTTTTATTTCTGAATAGTACTCCATTGTAGTGATACGGTACGATGTGTTCATTAATTTACCTGTTGACGGATATTCAGATTGTTTACATTTTGGAGCTGTTCTGAATGGGGCTGCTATGAACATTTATGTAGCAGTCTTTATGTAGACACGTCTTCATTGCTTTCAAGTGATACCTAGAAGTGGAACTGTTAGGTTGTATGGTAAATTTATGTTTAATTTTGTAAGAAACTGCCTATATTATTGATTGCTATGTAATAAATTACTCCAAACTTTAGCAGTTTAAAACAATACAATATATCATCTCAAGAATATGAGCCCAGCCTATCTGGGTCCTCTGCTGCAGAATTTCTCCCAAGACTGCAATTAATCAAGATTAATCTCTCTGGAGATGTTGACCTGGAGGATGTGGTTTTATCTGAAGGATTGACTGGGGAAGGATCAGCTTCTAGACTCACTCACGTGGTGGTTGTCAGGAGTCCATTCCTGAGGGTTGTCAGACTAAGGGCCTCATTTGCTCGCTTGAGGTTGGCCGGTTCCTTGCTGTGTGGGCTCATGGTTTACTTCGCCAGAGAAGCACACGAGGGGTGAGGGACACTACAGATAGAGACTGTAAACGAGATGGAAGTCACAGTCTTTTATTACCTAGACACAGAAGTAACATCTTCTATCACTTTTGCCCTTTCTTTTTTTTCTTTTTCTTTTTTTTTTTTTGGAGATGGAGTCTCACTCTGTTGCCCTGGGGAGAGTGCCATGGCATCATAGCTCACAGCAACCTCAAACTCCTGGGTTCAGGTGATTCTCTTGCCTCAGCTCCTGAGTAGCTGGGATGATAGGAGCTGGCCACAATGCCAGGCTAGTTTTTCAATTTTTAGTAGAGACAATGTCTCACTCTTGCTCAGGCTGATCTCAAAATCCTGAGCTCAGGTGATTTATCCCCTTGGCCTCCCAAATGTACAGGCATGAACCACTGTGTCCAGCTCTTTTGCCATGTTCTGTTCATCAGAAACAATTCACATATTCAAGGGAAGAAGATTACACAGGGGTATGAATACCAGGAGGCAGAGATCATTGGGAGCCATTTTAGAAAGCTGCCTACCATATGGCCAAACTGTTTTCCAAATGGTGGCACCATTTTACATTCCCACTAGTAATGGATGAGGGTTCCATTTTTCTTCACATCCTTGCCAACACTCATTATTGTGTGTCTTTTCAACAACAGCCATTCTAGCAGGTGTGAAGTGGTATCATTGTGGCTTTCATTTGCATTTCTCTGATGACTAATGATGTTAAGCATCTTTTCACTGGTCTGTTGTTCATTTGTATAATTTCTTTGGTGAAATGTCAATGCAATCTTTTGTGTATTTTTAAGTTGTATTGTTTGTCTTTGTGTTAAATCATAAAATATTTTCATTTGTGAATCATGTTTTTGGTGTCATATCTAAGAAATATTTGCCCAGCTTAAGGTCACAAATGTATTATGCGTCAGCAATTGTGCTACGTCTTTTTTTTATTATTATTAAATCATAGCTGTGCACATTAATGCAATCATGGGGTACAATGTGTTGGTTTTATATACAATTTGAAATATTTTCATCTAACTGGTTAACATAGCCTTCATGGCATTTTCTTAGTTATTGTGTTCAGACATTTATATTCTGCATTTAGTAAGTTTCACCTGTACCCTTCTAAGATGCATGTGGTACGTCTTTACATGCATTGTGATACTTAATTTCATCACCATAACCGCCCTGTTAGGTGTAGATATTATCATTATTACACATATGAGAAAATTTATAGAGGGTGGCACCTGTGGCTCAAGGAGTAGGGCGCTGACCCCATATACCGAAGGTGGCAGGTTCAAACTCGTCCCGGCCAAAAACTGCAAAGAAAAAAAAAAAAGAAGAAAGAAAGAAAATTCATAGAAGTCAAATGACTTACCAAAGTTACACAGCTAGTTAGTGCAGCTTGAACTAATGTTCTGTCTTACTCCAAAGCCGATGCTCTTTTACTAGAAACTTAAAAGGCATATAAGACTTAACTATCCTATTGTCCCTTCCCTGTAATTATGAGTACCCGTTCTGATATTATTTGAATACTGTTAGTAGAAGCCTCTCTGTTTGTAATCATCAGAAGTTGCCATTTGAAATAGAAGGGGCATGTACTCCAGTCTGTTGCCCGGATTCTATTCTAGTTTCATCCTGCCAGACAG
The DNA here is from genome assembly GCA_963574355.1 of Loris lydekkerianus. Taxonomy (NCBI): domain Eukaryota; kingdom Metazoa; phylum Chordata; class Mammalia; order Primates; family Lorisidae; genus Loris; species Loris lydekkerianus. Next base: position 52,864 of record CAUYPK010165019.1, on the reverse strand, counting down.
TATTCCATCCCCAGTTTCTGGTAGAGCTAGGACGCATCTTTGCTTGCAGCCTGGAAGTCTGTTTCTGGGCAGCTGTTATGCAGTTGTTAGACTTCACCCTCAGGGAGGCGCGTGTTCCAGTGACAAGACGGTTTATTTCCTTGTGGGCTTTTAATGTTGTAAATTCACCTCACAGAAGTCAGTGCTGAGTTGCTTCCACTATTTCTCAGTACCCTAATTCCATTATTTGAAAACCAGAGAGGGGAGAAGGGAGGGAGCAGGGAAGTCTAAATAGTATGTTACAGATGGTAAATGTTATATTATTTTTATATATTTTATTTTGATTAATTTAACATTGAAAAGAGCAAGAATCTTCTCATTTTTAATCCTTAAGCTCATTTTCCTCTCCTCCAAAAATCCTTCGTACCCTTTGGTCTGATTGATATTCTTTAAGTTAGAAGTGCAATTTATTGTTTCCTTCTACTCTGGGCTAATGTGTTAGCTTTAGGCAAAATTGCAATGTGTATAATTTTTTAAAACACTGTCAGTCCGGATTTTGTACTCGAAGCAAAGAACAGAGTAATTGTTCATCCTTTCTTTTCTTTCTTCTTACCTTCTTTCTTCCTTACTTCTGTTTATTTGGTGAGCAGTCACTGAGCCTCCGTACCAAGCACAGTGTTAAATGTTGAGGATACAAGACAGAATAAGACACTTTGGCATAAAGTGACTGCTATGGAGAAGGAAAAACAGAGACTCTTACAGGAGTGGTTGATTTGGAAAGGAGGAAGAAGGAAAACAAAGAATGAGCTAGTTTGCAACTTGTTGAGTGTGAGATAAGTACAGGAAATCCAGGAAGTGATTGGAAGTATATGTCTGGAGCACAGCAAAGAGTTCTATTGGAGACGCAGATTTGAGAGTCAACAGCAACAATAAGTTGGATCAGGAAAATAGTAAAGTGAGAAGCCCAAAGTTCCAAAGAATTGGTCCCTGGAGATCATATACAGCTAAGAGACAGAGAAAAAGGAGTAAACAGAGGAACTAAATATGTGAGGGAGGAATTGAACCAGCAAAACGAATAGAGGAGGGACTGGCCAGTGACATTCTACTGAAAGTGTTGGAGTAGGAGGGTGAGAAGCCAGATTACAGCTGGCAGAGAAGTCAGCTGCAGAACTGGTTATCACTGTGGGGCGTAGGCCTTATTCTGGTGTATTGGGAGAAGAAACTTTGTCAGCCTCAGAATGTTGTAGACAAGTTAGGAATGTGATTTCCTAATTGGTTTACTGCATCTTTTTCCCTACCTGGCCTGGTCATTATCACTAACTGGGTTCAAGCTGCCCCAGGAGTTCATTCATTCATTCAATTTGTAAAGGAGCTAGGCCCTCTGATAGTTTCTGGAGACACAAATATGATTGAAACCTGGTCCCTGCCTTGAAGATATTCTTAATCTCTATGGGCAATAAACATGTTAACACATCATATAACCCAACACATACTATATACCAAGGACTCCTAATGCTTTTGATATAAAAGACATTTTCACTCCTTTCCTTACCTGTGATCTCTTGAGTTTCGTATTGTGACATCAGAATGTTTTTAACCAATTCAATTGTATTTGGATGGCGATTTTTGAATTTTTCTAAGAATTCTACTTTAACATGCTTTAAACATTTTTATTGAATGCTGTTTTAAAAAAGAGTGAATTTTCTATGCAAGATAATTTTAAATGAATTTTTTTTCTTCTGGATTTATAAATGAAATTTCCGCCAGGTGCATACTTTGGTATGTTTAGGCAACACTTAGAAATCTTGAGCCTCTTTAAATGTGTTTTGATCTGTTATTTTTTGAAAAAAATAATTTTTGCAGTTATTTCTAAAAAAATATATAAAAGAATGTAATACATAGGGGCGGCATCTGTGGCTCAAAGGAGTAGGGCGCCAGCCCCATATGCCGGAGGTGGCAGGTTCAAACCCAGCCCTGGCCAAAAACTGCAAAATAAATAAATAAATAATAAGTTTTAAAAAAATGTTTTTAAAAGATGTAATACATAGATTAAAACAATCGATAAATAAAGTTCTATACATATAATTAACCAGAAATGAAACAGTGTATTTGTAGATTGCTGTGTAGTTTAGAAAGAATTTTCTCACATGGGGTCCTTCAGTCTTCACAATCTAGATAAAGAGTTGCATCTGACCTCATGGCATTTGAAGAGCTTAGCCTAGATGAGCAGCTGAAACCTTACCTACTGCTGTTGTGTAAGACATTGCTGTTGTTAAAAGTAGTAAATACACGCCAGGAGGAAAAAAGTCATAAATATCTTCTTTTAATGAGGAAGCAAAGAATTACACTGAAATCATTAAACAAAATTATTTTTATTATTAGGCCAATGAATGAGCTATTTGATACTCAGAAAATAAGACAAAAATTAACGTTATCAGTAAAATTGAGGGGGGCTCGTCTGCAACTGAAACTTTTTCGTATTTTCAGGCTAACGCTCTTGTATTTGAAGGGGCATGATTTACTAATTACCAGTTTAAATTCTTTAAGGGAGAATTTTAAAGTCTGATGAGAGCGTGTTTTAATGGGAACTTAAACCGATAGAATATTATCCAAACTTGTTATCTTTTATTTTGCTGCTATTGAGATATTAATATTTTATTTTTTATTATTTTGATTCACCTTTTCCGGTTTTGTCCTCATTTTAAAATAGTCATTTTTTAAAAGGAATAGATGTCCATCCTTTTAGATTTTAAAAGAAGACAAAGAGGAAAATGTAATGGATTCTGTAAATCAATGACCAAAGGTTTAGTTTGCATTGAAGCTTTTTAAGATTACTGGTTAGCAAATACTAAAACTTCTCCTTAATTCTTTAGTTCTCAAAATATCATAGGTTTTTCTTTCTCACTGCTTTATACACAAAAGTTTAAATCAGAAAATGACCCATTATTTTAGAGTTCTTATTCCTGATACAAAGAGGTCATTGCAGGAAAGAAGTATAGACATTAATTTTATAAAGAAAACTATTCTAGTTCATCTAGATTGGGTGATAGCAATAAACTCTGTAGACTAAATACCTACAATACATACCTCTCCAGTTTTGCTCTTTAGTGCTTCAAGCTTCTAAATCCTATTAACAGCTGTCAAAACCTGGTAAACTATTTAGATGCTTTCACAATTTGTTTAATTGGATAGTTAGAAAATGGCATACTAGAAAAGCGGGCCCCACCCCCCTTTCTTTTAGCCTGGCTGAACATCTGTAGCATTAGGGCCTCATTATCTCTGAATTGGCATAGCAAATCAGTAGCATCATTAAAATGCCACATTAAGATGATTAAGCTTCTTTGTTATCCAGTTGACTTTTGCATGTGCTGAGGATTTCATGGTTATGACCCCCGATCCTTGTAAAACACTTAAACAACATCACCCTTTTGTGCCTTCCCTAACAGCCTCTGTCTTTTGTTCCTTTTCACAATCTCTCTGGCAAACCTGAGGCTATGACTTCAAAATGTTGTCCTTCTCAGAGTTGGATTCTCAGGTCTCGTAGCTCAGGGTGGCAATTCAGAACCTTCTTTTTATTCCTAGTAACAACGTGCTATCCAAGACACCCAAGTTGCCTGTTTGGTTTGCCATCTTTGATAGGTTCTTCCCTCCAACCGAGCATTTTATGTGCCTGTAAAAACAAACTGGGGCACAGTTGGCTGAGACTGCTATTGCCCCTGAAGGATTTAGATGTTGGATCCTTTCCAGGACCTATTGTTTTTGCAGTGTCTCAGGTGAAACCAAAAATGTCTACTCTGGAGTGCAAGCCTTTCATGTGATAACCATCACCCCAGGAAATGAAACCATGTGCATCAGCCCCAGTGAGCCAAACCTTTGTTCTCTTCAGCCTACAAAATTCTCTCTGGGGGGTGTGTGTGTTAGTGTGTGTCATCTTCCTAAGAGGCCTCCAGAACACAGACAAAGCTGGGAACAATTGTACCCCAAAGCAGCTCCTTTAGAAAGAAGTTAAGTTTAATCTAATTTCCTAGGGGTTAGATTCAATTTAGACCTCTTTTCCCCCCTCTGGGATTGTATAGCAATTACCTTTATCAGCAATTTGTGATTTGGTATGTTCTTTGCTCTGTAAGTTCAATTATGAAAACTTTACTCAGGAAGCCCTTTAAGATATTTTATTAGGAAATAGATCATATGTGTAAAAAAGGCAAATAATTACATGTATCGTTTAAAGAGCAACAAAACAAGCATCCATGCTACCACCACCTGACTTGAGAAATAAAATTTTGCTGGTAACTGTGGAGATTCCTGATGGTTTTTGAAGTATCAGTTTAAGGTGTGTGTCTCAGAAGCCTCATACATATTGTAAGAAGATTAGAATTTACAAAACCGAAATGGGAAATTGTTCACATTTCAAAAGGTTTATTCATTTTTCAAAAGACTTCAGGATGCTCTGAGGCAGTTCTCCAAATATATGTATATTCAAGTGTTTTCGCCAAATCTTCAAGATTTTCTCCCTTCATTAATTAGGTCAATTGTTTCCAGTCACTGACAAATGAAAATCAGAGAAAAATAAATATCTCAGAATAGATAATGTAAGTCAGCAGGACAGTATTATTGGTTTTACATGAAACATTTTATGAGCACATCAACTATATAAAGACAAATCTGAAATGGTTGGTTACATCATGCTAAACATAAGCAAAATGAAATAGGTGAGCGAGAACAAAAGAAAAGAAGTTTTTGTTTGGTCTTATTTTCTGGGAAAGGATATCCAGGAAGACTCCATGGAAGAAGTGGTATTTAGACTCCATCTGGAAGTTTGAATAGAATATTGATGTGGTAGAGGGCAGAGGTGTGGGAAAGGGCAGATAAGAGGCTTAGAGCACTGTCAGAAGTCAGATTGCTGCTGTGCTTCTCAAACTTTAATGTGGGGATAAATCCTTGAGGATCTTGTTAAAATGCAAATTCTGGTTCAGTAGGGTGGAGACTTGAGCGTCTGCATTTCTGTTAAAAAGCTTCAGGGAATGGCAGAAATGCTGGTCCAAGGACTTGACTTGGAGTGGCAAAGTTCCAGTACAGAGGTAAAGGGGATTCAGGAAGACTGAGAAATGAGATGATCAGGTAGGCTTGGGGCAGGTTCTGGACAGGCACTCGAATGCCTCACTGAAGTGTTTGGCCTTTATTCTGTAAGTAAGTGAAATCATGGAACGTTTCTAAATAAGGGTTTCATTGCTACAGGATGATTGATTTGGCAGTAGCATGTAGTATAACAGTTTTGCTCATACTACAAACTAATTAGGAGGCTAACACCATGATGTAGTCATGTACCAAGAATTTATTGGATGTCTACTTCATGTAGGTCACTGTGTCAAACTCTAGAGCTGTGATTCTCAACCACCATTATGCATAAGATTTACCTAAGGATTATATTTTAAAATGAGTATTTCTAGCCCCCATATCCAGACTAATAGATCTATGGTGGGAGCTCCAAAATTTCTATTTTAAAACCACACAACCTCCGTCTTACAGTTTCAGTAATGTCACAGGGAGTATTTAGTTAAAAAACAAAACACAAAACCTGTATAGCTTCTGCTCGCAGGTAGCTCATATGTTGACAGAGGAGATGAGGTGAGTTTGTAAGTCACTCAGAGGAGGAAAGAACAGGCTGTTTTCCAGCTAGGGGGATCAGGGAAGGCATAGTATGAGGAAGAGAATATTAGTTTCACCTTAAAAGATGTGTAGGATTTGGGCTGGATGTGGTGGCTTACTCCTATAATCCTAGCACTCTTAGAGGCTGAGGCCAGAGGATCCCTTGAGCTCAGGAGTTCCAGACCAGCCAAGCAAGCGCCAGGCCCTGTCTCTACAAATATAGAAAAATTAGCCAGGTGTTGTGCCTGGAGACTGTAGTCCCAGGTACTCAGGAGGCTGAGGCAGGAAGATCACTTGAGCCCAGGAGTCTGAGATTGCTGTGAGCTATGATGATGCCATGGCATTCTAGCCTGGGCAACAGATTAAGACTCTGTCTCAAAAAAAAAAAAAAAGAAAAAAAAGAGAGATGTGTAGGATTCAGACCTGTAGCCATATCAGTGAGAGACATTTTAAACAATGGAAATAATACAGACAAAACCAAGAACACTTAATACGTAGAACTTCTTTAGTTTGGTTAAACATATCTTGAATAGTTGAAATTAACATTCCAAAGATAGGTTGGGGCCAGATGTTAAAAGGCCTTTTAAATTCTCTGTTTCTGAGTTTGGACTTTATTTTGTTGGCAGTGGAGAATACTGAAGAGTTTTGTCAGGGCCATGACATGACCAGAGCTATGTTTCAGGAAGAGCAATCTTGTGGCAGTGTACAAGAAGAGCTGGAAAGGAGAGAGACCGGATGCAGAAGGCCAGTGTGGAGGCTACAGCAGCAGACCGTGGGAAAAGGAACAGGGTCTGAGCATTAGGATCATGGCCACACAGAAGGGTGGAGTGAAGAAACAGACTGGAGATTGGGTGCAAAGATAGAACCAATGGAGGATTCAATGAGAAAGGAGAGATAACTGGAAGGATTCTAGGCTGAGGAACTGGGAAGATACCTGGGAAATGGAAGACTGAAGAAGGGGAGAGAGATAAATATTGGGGGATTAATTATATAAGTTGCTAGTTGCAGCCTTAAGAATGGAGGGAATTGCCATAGGAGAGGTGTGTAGAGGGAAGAAAAAAAAGAAGGTTATGGGCAATATTTAGGACACAGAGGGAGGAAAGAAGCTAGAAAGAAGGAAGCAATCGGAAAGGTAAGGAAGAAGATGTATAGTGTCCCTGAAGAAACAGGAGTATGGAAGAACAAGAAATAGTGGTTCATAGTGTCAAGAAGCACAGAGAAGTTGGGGTGCATGGCATAGAAAAAGGCATTGGATTTAGGGATCAGGAGATTATTGGTGATCTTCAAGGGAGCAGCCTCAGTGAATTACGGAGTTAGAAAACAGATTGGAGGGAATTTTGGGTCAGATTTGAGGATGTAACCATAGATCACCTTTGCAGTAAATCTAGGAAGAAATGTTGAGAGAGGATGAGTTTAGGCATGATGTGATGAGGTTGAACTACAATGCAAATGGAAAAGAAAAGTGCTGGCGTCTCGAGAGCCTGAGGACAGAGAGCTGATAGATCTTGGAGACTGGCTTGATGTGGAAGGGATTCCACAGTTTTAAGACTTGGACGGGAAGAAGAGAGATGCCATTGATCAATATAAATAAGTTATAAATTATTAATGGAAGCAAACTTGGTTTCAAAGATGACAAGTTTGATTTTAGACATGTTCAGTAATCTTTTCTAGGGGTGTTAAGTATAACACCCACCTTTTCTCTGCTCCCAGTGTCTTCCAAGGACTAGAATGAGAATCTCTTTATTAAAGCAGACTGTGTATCTCTCCCAGCTGTTTTGGTGGCTAGGCGCTAAATTTCCAAATCTCTCAGGAATCTCATTCATACCTGAGATTCTAATTTATTCTAATATCTAACTCTGTTAACCTTCACATAGCAAACCATAATAAATTGCTGGTCCCCAATAACCATGCAGAGAGGTCATCCAGATGATTTATCTCAAACTGGTAAGACTCCAAAGGCAAACCAGCAACCAGGAGCGTTTTTGTTCCAGCAAGTCCAAAGGACTTCCCTACTGCCCAGTACATGTGACTCATCTGCTTTCCGTTAGGGCCCTGGGTCTCAAATACCATCTTCCTTGCTCTAGAGCTAAGTCCTCAAGGACTAAAGCCAAGATCTGATTTTGAGCCAGGAATGTTAAGTATTGAGTTCTAGGTCTGGGCTACTAAGGCCAAAATTCTGAGGAAAGGAGCAGCTTTCTAATATTTTCAGAAAGATCCAGCACATTGATCTGACTATTTTTTAATGTTCACTGGCCATGGAGTGGCCCGAGTCTTTCACTACTCACATTTTCTAACCAAAATAAAAAGGATCCTTTTTCTGCTGGCCCTTTCTGTCTGCTGTTTTTGGTTTTCAGTAGCTGAAATTTTCCGTTGAGGTTCTTTTCAACGCCTACATGCAAACTGAAGAGCCACTCGAGCTTTGGTGGGATGTTACCCACAGCTGGAGGGACGCAGGAAGGGAGGAGGGTATAAGCCTCAGGTGCATCTTTCCCTTAAAAAAAAAAAAAATTTTTTTAAACTTAAGCAAATCACTTCCATATGAAGGTAAGCAAGACCTGGCCAGAGAAAGAAAGAAATGAACTTCTTCCAAAGGAGGAAAACAGATATCCATTCATGTAGGTGGGTAACCCAGCTACAAAGGATGGGCAGGTTTAAAACGTTGAATGTTATCCTGCAGCCCCACATCTCTGCAGAAGAGTGAAAGGTTGTGAACCGTGAACTGTGGCGAGAAGCAGGGAAACGGCGTCACAGCCATGGCTCCTCTGATGGTGGTTAGGCCCTGTCTTGCTCTATTAAGCAAACACAGTTATTGTAGATGAAAGGTAATCTTGATAGAAGTGAAAATTGAAACTTGGGTTGAAGGGAGCCAGCCAGGCACAGCTGCAGTTGGACTTCCTCCTGTGTGGCTACAGGAGCAACACTCACTGATGTTTTTTGGAAGGGGTGTGGTTTTTGTTAATATCTTTTTTTTTTTTTTTCAGAGTGTTTTTGGGTTTTAACTTTTATACCACTGATGGAAGGATGTAGAATATAGTTGGTTAAGAAGCCGGGTAGACTTCATGTGTCTAGCGTGTGAGGTTGAATCCAAGTGATTGGTAGTTCAGGGTTAAGATGAGCATTCAAGTCACATTTCTGCAAGTAACCTTGAAAAAACATCAGTGAAAAGGTCTCTGCTCCCAGATTTCCTAGTCCAGTAGAGAAGAAGGTTGGATTAGAGAGTCTCTAAATTCTCTGCCAACCCTAAATTCCATTGATTTGTGATTCTTCATGGGGATGTACAACTTCATATTTCTAAGGACCAATGTCTGAAAAAATAAGCATTTGGCTGGGTACGGTGCCTGACACCTGTAATCCTAGCACTCTGGGAGGCCGAGGTGGGTGGATTGCCTGAGCCCAGGAGCTTGAGACCAACCTGAGCAAAAGTGAGACCCCCATCTCTACTAAAAATAGAAAAACTAGCCAGGCATCATGGTGGGCACCTGTAGTCTCAGCTTCTTGGGAGGCTAAGGCAAGAGGATTGCTTGAGCCCAGGAGTCTGAGGTTGCTGTGAATTATGACACCACAGCACTGTACCCAGGGCACAGAGGGAAACTCTCAAAAAAAGAAAAGAAAAGAAAAAGTATGCATGGCTCAGTGCCTGTGGCTCAAGCGGCTAAGGCGCCAGCCATATACACCTGAGCTGGTGGGTTCTAATCCAGTCAGGGCCCACCAAACAACAATGACGGCTGCAACCAAAAAATAGCCGGGCATTGTGGTGGGTGCCTGTAGTCCCAGTTACTTGGGAGACAGAGGCAGGAGAATCGCTTGAGCCCAGGAGTTGGAGGTTGCTGTGAGCTGTGATGCCACAGCACTCTAACCAGGGTGACAGCTTGAAGCTGTGTCTCAAAAAAAAAAAAAAAAAAGAAAAGAAAAGAAAAGAAAAAGTAGGCATGTATATAGCATATTTTTTTATAAGAAAAATCTCTTACAGATGTTTATTATTATTATACCAGGTAAAAATTTAGGTTTTGTTAGTGTCAGTATATAAATTTGTCTTCATTTCTTTCTTTCTTTCTTTTTTTTTTTTTTAAATTGAGACAGAGTCTCACTTTGTCACCCTGGGTAGAGCTGACATCATAGCTCACAGCAACCTCAAACTCTTGGGCTCAAGTGATCTTCTTGCCTCAAGTCTCCCCAATAGCTGGGACTTCAAGTGCCCACCACAGCACCCAGCTATGTCTTCATTTTTCATGTTCTTCAGCATAAGAATATTACAGCTCTTTTTAAAATAATTTTATTTATTTATATTACAACTCTTTTGAAGACCATATACTTGGTTAGTCCAGTCCCTCCTCTCCTATCCAATCATACAATGCCAGTGTCTTAAGTTCCGTCTCCCTAACTTGGGTACAAATATCCCTCCCCTTATTTAGGCTGAGCCCCATTTACCTGCATCATGGAAGTGGTTCCTTAGGTTACATTAAAGAATTACTTTTCCTAGTCCAGTGTGGAAACATGATGTACTCCCAGCCACTTGGGAGGCTGAGGCAGGAGGATCACTGGAGTCCAGGAGTTCAGGGCCACGGGAAGCTATCATCTCGCCTGTGAATAGTCACTGCTCTCCAGCCTGGGTGACAGAGTAAGACCCCATATCTAGGGAAAAAAATAATTATTTTTATCTTTCTAGACGCTATTTCACTAGTACTGACAGGTTCCTACATATTCACTGTTGTGCCTTTTTCAGTTCCAAGGGAGAGAGATAAGATGTGTTTTAGCAATTCTTATACATGGAAGGTGAAGAGGCAAAGCATGGCTTAAAATCAGAAAAACCATGGTTTTCAACTCTCATAAATTCAACTCTCAATCCTAACGACTTAAATTGGATGCATTTGGAAAATGTAAACGGTATTTTCTCCTTAAAACCTAAGGGTATATGACCTTACTTTTTAAACTTCAGCCACACACACACCAAAAGAAAAAAAGGTACTAAATCTGAGAACCTTTCATCTCCCCCAGTTCTGGAGAAGAGTTGCTGAAAATGTTTGTTTTGCAGTCACTTTGACCAGTCTTAACTAAAACCTATTATCTCTGATTTTTTGGATAGTCTGTTACCTATTTTTATGTGTGTGAGTACGTGTCTTCCTCTGACTGTGGTTCTGACTTCCAAAAATGTGTGATCATCCTAATTGTGTTCTCTTGCTTTGTAAATGTTCGTGTTGGCTTCTTTTGGCATTTAATTGCCATGTGTGGATCTCGGCTTTTTGAGCTGCTTTGATTGCTCCAAGGACAGTCACTGTTCATTTCTTGCATTTTCTTCCCTGCAGATGATTCAATGAAAGTGAAAGATGAATACAGTGAAAGAGATGAGAATGTTTTAAAGCCAGAACCCATGGGAAATGCAGAAGAGCCTGACATTCCTTACAGCTATTCAAGAGAATATAATGAATATGAAAACGTTAAGTTGGAGAGACATACTGTCTCCTGTGATAGTGGCAGGCCAACCAGTGGAAAGATGAACTGCGATGTGTGTGGATTATCCTGCATTAGCTTCAATGTCTTAATGGTTCATAAGCGGAGCCATACTGGTAAATAGTCTCCTTTTTCTTCTTTGCTTTCTTGAGACTGAATCTCACACTATTGCCCTGGGTAGAGTGCATAGCCCACTGCAACCTCTAACTCCTGAGCTCCAGCAATCTTTCTGCCTCAGCCTCCCAAGTATCTGAGACTACAGGTGTATGCCACCACGCTTGGCTAATTTTTCTATTTTTAGCAGAGACAGGGTCTCACGTCTTGCTCAAGGCTGGTCTCGAACTCCTGATCTTAAAGCGATCCTCCCACCTTGGCCTCCCAGAGTGCTATAATTACAGGTGTAAGCCACTGTGCCTGGCCGTTTTTTTTCATTCTTCTGAAAACTATCCTAATGCAGCCATGTGAGAAGTGGTGGAATTTGGAACTTTTGATTACTTCCGTTGATTTTTGCTATAATTCTGATGCATCTCTTTCTCTCTGCATTGTCATCTATTCAGTGATTTTTTTTTTTATTCCTGTTTTGCCACGCATTTGGCAAACATTGCAACAGCTATGAATAAAAAAAGAATGTAGAGAGCACAGTGTTCTAGGTCAGCTAAATACTTTTCTTCCCATTTAGAAGTAGGAGTTGAATTATGTGATTCATTTCTTAGCCATCTTTCCTGTATTCTTGCATAACACTTTTAATAAAAGAAGATCTCCTTACCATATTGGGTTCAGATTTAGCAGATGAAAGGATATTGTTTTTATTGCCAGTTTTAAAGAATTTATCTTCAGACAATAAACAGTCTATAGGAATGCATGCAGATGCAATAACCTCACTGAGCCAATAGATTCCATCTGACAGCTGATGAGACTTTAAAAAGAAGACTATCTGGTCCTCCACTTAGGGAATTAGTCAGTGACTTTTTTCCCAGGGAAGATTATACTCAAAAGGAGTATTTAGTAATGTTAAAAACTTATGTCTAGAAAGCACTTCTAGAGCTACTCTTATTTCTTTGCTCTGATTCAAGACAAGATGATACCTAAAATAGCTTTGCTAGGTGAGTGCTTTTTCTTTAACATGGGAAGATTCCATAAGTCTAAGCTTGCCTTGCAATGCAGCTCCCAACTGATCCCATTCTGATCAGAAACTATCTGAAAGATGAGCTTTTGCCAGAGGCATCTAATCTGTGCCTGTGTATCTCCACTTGCCTAGTGATCAGAAATCTCCTTTTTTGTCCTTTTTCAAGGTGAACGCCCATTCCAGTGTAATCAGTGCGGGGCATCTTTTACTCAGAAAGGTAACCTCCTCCGCCACATTAAACTGCACACAGGGGAAAAACCTTTCAAGTGTCACCTCTGCAACTATGCGTGCCAGAGAAGAGATGCGCTCACGGGGCATCTTAGAACACATTCTGGTAAGTGAGAGAAATGCGCATTCCATGTCTAGTAACCACCTTCCGCATGGCCGGGTGTGAAAACTAGAAAGAGTTAAGCATGGAGGTTTTAATCTGTCATTCTAGTTCTGAAGGGTTACAACAGCAGAGACCTCTAGGGCTAATTACACTTCCATTAAGGCATTAATTGCTCTCCGTCTGCCTCAGTGAAGACGATCATCGCCCCACCATCCTTACATCCCTAGAGAACAGCAGACAGAAGGAACCTGCTTGATAAAAAGACTTGTTTTAATTTTTGTGAGAAATTACAGCCATCAGTATTTTTCTTTTCTTTCTTTCTTTCTTTTTTTTTTTTTTTTGTATGAGACACAGTCTTAGACTGTCCCCCGCTAGAGTACAGTGGTGTCATCATAGCTCACAACAACCTCAAACTCCGAGGCTCAAGTGATCCTCCTGCCTCAGCCTCTTGAGTTGCCAGGACTACAGGCATGCAATACCATTTTCTGTTTTTGGTAGAGATAGGGCCTCACTCCTGCCTTGGCCTCCCAGAGTGCTAAGATTACAGGTGTGAGCCACCATGCCCAGCCCATTTTTGATGGTAATCTTTATTTAAAAGATTATTCCTAATACAGACACACACTTTCCACTCAGAAGACTGGACAAGTAAATGATACACAGTTTGTAAATTATGAAAAACTGTAATACAGATATAAATCATTGTTTGTAGGTTACTTTTTGGTCATTCTGGGCTAACTTTCTTAAACCCCACTGTCAGTCTTGATCAGCCTACTTATTTTTAAATCTCTAAAAGATGAGCAGCAGTGAGGATTCATAAAAAGCTATGTGCCCTTTTGATGTTTTTACTCCTTATTTTGACCAAGAAAGATAATATTTTTTTTCAACATCTAGAATTTCCCTCCTAGAAAAATAAGACTGAGGGTTTTTTGGTGTTTTTTTTTTTTTTTTTTTCAAATTTGGGACCTCATGTTCTTGATGTTATCTGACAAAATTTTAATTGAAAAAAAAAAGTTTTGTTTTTATGTTAATCCACATCTACTGCTTTGACAAAACCCCAGCCCCAAACTCGAAACTGGTTAGAATTCAGAGACTGGGATTAAACAAGTCAGCCCCAGCAAAACCTAGCATGAGAAATTATAAGTAGCAAAGGAAAGGTTTCTTTCCTTTTACAGCTCATTTTTCTTTTTCTTTTCTTCTTTTTTTTTTTTTTTTTTTTTTTTGACAGAGCCTCAAGTTGTCGCCCTGGGTAGAAAGTGCCGTGGCATCACAGCTCACAGCAACCTCCAACTCCTGGGCTTAAACGATTCTCTTGCCTCAGACTCCCAATTAGCTGTGACTACAGGCACCCGGCACAACACTAGGCCATTTTTTGGTTGTAGTTGTCATTGTTGTTTGGTAGGACCAGGTTGGATTCGAACCCACCAGCTCTGGTGTATGTGGCTGGCACCTTAGTCACTTGAGCTACAGGTGCCGAGCCGAGAAATGAATTTGTATCTTATCCAAGCTGCTACGAGTTGTCATAGCTGTCAAAGCCTGTATCCTAACACAATTTTTGGGGGTGTCTGGGCAACCTCCCCTTCTTTGAGTACTCCCAACCATACTCACCAGGAGGTAGCTCAGGGACATTATATTTGGTCTATAAATGCTTGGCTCATCTGGCTGTGGCTGAGCCGTCCAGAGGTAGGAGTCCCATCCAAGCAGGGCTAATCAGATTCTCCCTCTCATGAATTTACAAAGGAGATTCACTGTTGCTATTCAGCCTTCACTGATTACCCGAACCAAGATGCACACGGGGAGGCAAAAATGAGAATGCAGGCAGCCCCAGAAAGGCAGAGGGAAATAGGCTACTCAGTTAGCATGGGCACCCTAGGTTCTGCTCCAGGCCCTCGGGTGGCGTCCCTGATCTCCCTGCCTTGTGATTCTTGGGAGACCCTGTCACCTTATAATCAACTCCCCCTTTTGGTCTGAGATGCTTTATGTTCACTTCTGCTACCTGTATCCAAAAGTGCCTAAGTTTTGTTTGATCCTTGTAGAGATCTGTGACCTCACAAGCCAGGTGACCGATGCCTCTGCAGCACACTTCTTGGCACACCAGATTGTTGTCACATTGTAATGACAGGCAGATCTGAAGTGAACCAGAAAGACTGATAGATTGATTGCCTGATTGACTGATGGGTGAATTAATCCACGGATTTTCCAAAGGATGTTAAGCAGGCCTCCTGGAATGTCTGAATCAGAGGTGAAAGGGACAAAGGGCGTCAGGCAGAATGTGACCAGAGAGGTTTAGTGACATGCCCAAAGCTACACAGTTCAGTGGCAGAGCTTGGACTAGACCCTGACCTAGGACCCCCAGGTTGATTCTTCCTCCCCTGCCATTGTAGTTGGCCTGGTTTTGAGTTGCTCTGACACCTGCAAACAGCAAACTCCCTATGACAGCTATATCAAATCTAACATTTTTGTGGCTCTGAGGACAAATGCAAATGTGTCCTTTTCTTCTTTTTCCAGGTCTTTCTCTTTAATTCTAAACTTCACTATGTTTCTTCTTATTATTATTACTTTAGAGATGGGGTGTCACTCTGTTATCCAGGCTGGAGTGCAGTAGCACAATCACAGCTCATAACAAGCTCCAGGGATCCTTCCATTTCGCCTCCTAAGTAGCTGGGACTACAGGGACCACCACACGGGCTCTCACCATGCGTTTTAAAGAATAATCGGCTTTTCTTCTCCGGAAGGAGAAATGATGGTCCCTCTGCTGTGTGCCAGGCATTATACTGGCACCTTCTAGTTGCTATTTCATCTAAACCCAACAGAACCCATTTTCCAGGAGAGGAGAGTGAGGTTGAGAAAGGCGAATGGCCTGGCTGGAAACTGGTGTCTTCTACCTCCTAAAACAAATTCTCCCTTACCCATCATTTTTGCCTTTATCTCCAGCCTTCTCCACAGCACTTGCTCAGCAGGGCTTGATGAAGCTCCCACAGTGCTGATTCCTAAGGCCAGAAGACAAGGGGGGAGGGGTGCCCTGGGGCACCTAGGAGGCTCAGCAGATGGCACTCTTCCCTCACTTCCTGCCTTTGTGCCTTCTCTCCTCCTGACCGCCCTCCAGCCCCCTCCTCCTCCTTCCTCCCACCAGTCCTTCCTTCCCCATCCTCCCACATGGCCCTCCTTCATTGCTAGACTCTTTAGAGTTTGCGTCTCAACGTGATTCCTGCCTCCCTCTCACCCTCAACAAAGGGCATCTTTGTTGCCCAAGTGCTACCTAGTCCAGAGAAGACATCATTTTTTCTCAGAGAAGGGAACAAAGGCCTGATACCTCAGGGGTCAGCCTCCCTGTGTTCTGAGCTGTGTTTGCACCTAGAGCTGAGTGTCTGTCTAGCTCAGGTTCCCAGAGGCCTAAGGGCAGGACTGTGTCTTCACTTGCCTGGTGGCGTGCATTGTCAGCGCTCTATGAAAAACAAACAGTTGTCATGAGAAGGCAAGGAAGCTGCCTGGCTTGAGGAGGTTGTGGTCCCAGGCTCAAAAGATGCAGACTTGAGGTCTTGATCTCTTCTTTTAGCATACAGGCCCGTGTCCCCGGTGCCACCCCACGGGTTACAGAGGGACTCCAGGGGATTCCACATTCCCATGGTCTCTCGAAGAATGTGATGAGTGCTTTGTGTGAATGAGTAAAGGTGTGGGGTGGAGGGTGGAGTGGGGGAATGTGGACCTTCTCTGATTTCCTATGGATTATAGAAATTATAATCTATAGTTATCTCTCACTTCCAAATAATGAGTAATTCTCAAAGGAGAGATGCCAGCCCCATTAGGAAAGCATATCCACATCTCAGAGATCAGGGTGCTAAATGGTAATATTTTATGTTTATCAAAAGGAACATGATTTTTTTTAAAAGCATTGACTTAACCCTTGCAAAGGCTCTAACTCCTTCCTGTTTCTTTCCCTACTTGAGAAAGTCCACTTACCCTTCAAAGCCCAGCACAATGTATCAGATGGCCCTTGGGAAGCCTTCCTCTGCCCCCAGGGGCTAAATTTATCCCTCTTTCTCACTTCTCCCAAAGCATCAGGTTCATCTGCTAATACAGTCTGTGCTATATGGGGCATTACAAAGGGCTATGTGGGCTCTGGTCACCCTACCTGACCTGCCCCCTGCTAGCTACTTGACCTTAACCTTTTTTTCACTCACGGGCTGCATGTGCCCCCATACACATGAAATGTGCCTCACATGACTTCACACTCCCATTTCAGAGTGCTCTGACCGGCAAGGAAGGATCCGGTGACTGGCAGAGAGGTGGTGTTGATGTAGGAAGCCCAGGAGGAAAAGGTTGGAAGGAAATGTGAAGAAGACTTCCTGAGAGCCAGGGCATACATTACAGGGATTTTAGGGGAAGGGTTATGAAAGGAAGTATTTCTAATGGGCCAGAGGTAAATTGGTTAGAAAAAGCTGATGAGAATTTGTTGGGGTAGAGGAAGCTCTCAGGAAAGAGAGGACTGGGTCAAAGGATTTGTTAAGTATGAGAAACTGGGAGTGTGCTATATTCCCAGTGCTTGCCTAGACTAGATTTTGAGACCAAGTCCTACCATCAGGAAAACTCTAGAAGATGTGGACCTCTCCAGGCATAGGGGCTGGAGGGGCACCGTGGAGGAAGCAAAGGCAGCGATGATAACTGAGCATTGGAATTCACCATGGCAGGCCGTGTACCTATGGAGTCCTAATCCCTCTGCGGGCTACATCACAGGACTGCTTGCCTTCTGCTGATTGTTCTGGACCGCGTGAAAGAGAGAGGAGTGTGTATGGGTCCTGAGGCTTGGTCCTGGGAGGACACAAGATCCTTGGGAGGTGACAGTACAAAATGTTCAGGGATGGAATGCCAGATGATCATCTGTGTGGGTGCTTTTCATTACAGTGAAAAATGTGATTGTCCTGGTCCCAGGGACAATGACAGAGACAGTGTCACAAGTTGCACAACATCAGCCCTTTCCAAATAGGAAAGAGGCCAAGATGGCAAGAATGGGGACTTCTTGCCTATGAAATGGGCCTGGCTACCAACTCATAAAGTAGAAGCAAGACCTCAGAGTGGTGCAAGTGCCTTTCTTTTGTATCTTTAACATGTGCCCCAAATGGAAAACCCTTCCATATCGTAGCCTCTCATATGACCTAATCTGGAGACAAGATTCCCTAGCAAAGCCAATGAAGGCTTTAAAGTCCCTGGTTACCAACCTGGGTGCCTCAGACCTTGCAAAGCTAAAACTGCTTCCATTGCCTCTTTCTTTCTTTCTTTCTTTCTTTCTTTCTTTCTTTCTTTCTTTCTTTCTTTCTTTCTTTCTTTCTCTCTCTCTCTCTCTCTCTCTCTCTCTCTCTCTCTCTCTCTCGTCTCACTCTGTCACCCTGGCTAAAGGGCCTTGGCATTATAACTCACAGCAACCTCGAACTCCTTCCCAAGTAGCTGGGACCACAGGTATCCACCACAATACCCAGAAAGTTTTTCTATTTTTAGTAGAGACAGGGTCTCACTCTTACTCAGGCTGGTCTCAAACTCCTGAGCTCAAGTAATCCACCTGCCTTGGCCTCCTAGAGTGTTAGGATTACAGCCACGAGCCACTGCACCTGGTCACATTGCCTCTATTTCATTAAAAGAGTGTGGTATCCCCATTGTTGTCCTGGGTCCCTTGCCTAAGCAAGCCTGGTGTGTACTAAAAGGAGACACCACATAGAAGGAGAAGAGCCCACAGCAGCCAGATCATCTTGTCCCATAAAGGCTTCCTGGGTTTCTCCTCTCCCGGTTAGAGCCCTGGTCCCATGCTGAGAAACCCTCTGTCTAACCCGGCTTCTCCACACCCACTGCCCAGCATTCCTTCTGCCTCTAGACCTGTCTCCACAGCAGCTGATGAGGCGAGTGTGCTGGCCACAGCACAACAGTCTACCTCCCCTTTCTTCCTGGGGTTGTAATTAGGGGATGTCTGTGAAGCTCTCAAGATCCCGGGGATAAAAGGCTCAGCCTGGTCCTGTGCATTTTCTCACGGGTCCCTGAGCTCCCAGGGCAGTTGCGAAGTGAAGGCTCACTCAGCCCAGAGCTCCCACTCTGGCCCCCTGGAGTGGGCATGTTTTCTGTCCTCTCTGCTCACTCCCAGGATGTTCTGATTTCCTCACCTTAGCCTCTTTGTTCAGCCACAGAGATAGGGAAACTAGCATTGGGCAGCAAGGTCAGGGCCCTGCCTCCTAGGAACAGGCTTGTCCTTCACAAGTCAACCCAAAGTCACTTGCTCTCCGGAGACTTTGCTCACCCAGAGCCTAGGCTGTTGCCCTGACACTCTGGTCCCATACAACAAAAGCTTCCTCTTTCTCTGGGCATTGCTTGTCCACACCCAGCTACCTTATGGAGGCTGTGCTGTCCTTGGTCAGGCGGGGTCTAGCAGGCAGGCTCTGGTCACCCCACCTGACCTGCCCCCTGCTAGCTACGTGACCTTAACCAGGAGCTACCTGTAGAATTAAGTGCAGATAGCTTCTAACAGAGATGTGAGGATTACATGTGACAATTGTGTCTGCCATTTGGTAAGTGTGAGCAAAGTGGCCCACTACAGCCCTGCAGTCACCCCATGGGTCCAGATCAGCATGATTTACTTGGATGACCCAAATAAATTGTTCTTCAGGCCACATCCAGAACCTTCCTGACTCTGGGCAGTTGTGCTTTCTGACTGGGCTTGAGGACAGTATATAAAGTCACAAAAGAGGGGCCTGGAGTTCACCTGATTGATCTTTCCAGACAGGACCATGCTATGGATAGGAAGATCCTGCTTCTCCTCTTAAGAATCACTTTGTTTGCCTTCAGTTTAGGGTGATTATATAATTTACCTTGGCTGTCATTTCCAAAATGTTTTCCTTTCTAGGGCCGGGTGTGAGGCTCACACCTGTAATCCTAGCACTCTGCGGGGCCAAGGCAGGTGGATTGCCTGAGCTCACAGGTTTGAGACCAGTCTGAACCAGAGTGAGACTCATCTCTAAAAATAGACAGGCATTGTGGTGGGCTACTTGGGAAGCTGAGGCAAGAAAATCGCTTGAGCCCAGGAATTTGAGGTTGCTGTGAGCTGTGACACCACAGCACTCTACTGAGGGTGACAAAGTGAGACTGTTTAAAAAAAAAAAGTTTTCTAGAGTGAAGAATCACACCCTGCCCTTGAGACCAGGGGAAATGCAGAGAGGCTGAGCTCCTCCCACCCTCTAGTGAACTTGCATCCTGCCATTCCCAACTGGGAGGCCTGGGCTGCGTGAAGGAGACTCAGCCTCCCTTCCCAAGAGCACCTTTAGTCTCCCTGGCTCCAGAAAAGACCTGCATGGAGAGCAAAGAGAGAGGCACCACACACCCAGAGCTCTGCTTCTCCAAGGTGCTCACTGGTCAAAGAGCCCATCTCCTTTCCTATTCCTGCTCCCACATAAATTATCGAAGAAAGAACCACACAGGCCGGAATGGTCCAGTATCTTTTCCCTCACATCCTCCTCTGCTTTCTCTGGCTCTTGTGGGAGGGAATAGAATGAACACTGCAGCATTCCTTTGCAAAGTACTCCCAGGTACTTGGTTCAAAAACTCCAGAACCAAGTTTGCATGATATTTGCATATAATTTGTATATTACCAAGATCATTCTTTCAAATGCTTACTGCAAAGTAAACATTTTTATTTTTATTATTTATTTATTTGAGACAGAGTCTCAAGCTGTCACCCTGGGTAGAGTACAGTGACGTCATAGCTCACAGCAACCTCAAACTCTTGGGCTCAAGCAATCCTCTTGCCTCAGTTCTTCTATTTTTAGTGGAGATGGGGGTCTCACTTTTGTTCAGGCTGGTCTTGAACTCATGAACTCAGGCAGTCCACCCGCCTTGGCCTCCCAGAGTGCTAGGATTACGGGCGTAAGCCACTGCTCCTGTCCAAAGTAAACATTTTTGGTTTTTTTTTTTTGAGACAGAGTCTCAAGCTGTTGCCCTGAGTAGAGTGCTGTTGCATCACAGCTCACAGCAACCTCAAACTCTTGCGCTTAAGCAATTTTCTTGCCTCAGCCTCCCAAGTAGCTGGGACTACAGGCACCCTCCACAATGCTTGGCTATTTTTTGTCGTTATTGTTGTTGCAGTTGTCATTGTTGTTTTAGCTGGCCTGGGCTGGGTTCGAACCTGACAGCCCCAGTGTATGTGGCCAGAGTGCCCTACCCACTAAGCTATGAGCGCCTCCCAAAGTAAACATTTTTGAAAGAACATGCATTTAGGCAGGCCTTGGTGGCTCATGCTTGTAATCCTAACACTCTTGGAGTCCAAGGAGGGTGAATTACTTGAGCTCAGTAGAAGGAGACCAGCCTGAGCAAGAGCGAGACGCGGTCTCTAAAAAATAGCCGGGTGTTGTGGCTGGCACCTATAGCTCCAGTTTGGAGGCTGAGGTTGCGAGGTTGCTGTGAGTTATCATGTCATGGCACTATACTGAGGGCAATAAAGTAAGATTCTGTCTCCAAAAAAAAAAAAAAAAGAAAAAACATGGGCCTGGAGCCAGCCACATACACCAGCCTGGACCTGCTAAACAATGATGACAACTGCAACCAAGAAAACATAGCTGGGCATTGTAGTGGGCGCCTGTAGTCCCAGCTACTTGGGAAGCTGAGGCAAGAGAATCACTTAAGCCCAAAAGTTTGAGGTTGCTGTGACCTATGCTGCCATGGCACTCTACCAAGGGCTACATAGTAAGACTCTGTTTCAAAAAAAAAAAAGAAAAAAATAACTTGGATTTGCTCCTGGTTTCTAGGTGCCTATGATTTCTGCTTATAACATAGTGCAATAACTTTTAGCCTTATCATTCTGGTTGAGTAACTTTGGCAAGTCAGTTTACCTCGTCTGTAAAATAGAAATAACAATTCTTATCGTCTCTATGGCATTGTCATAGGGGTTTAAAATAATATAATATAGGTAAAATTATTTCACAAAGTATAAACAACAGGCTAAATGTTCTGATATTATTATTGTTTTTAACATTATTTAGTGAATAACAGTGCTCTGGTAGTTGGAGGGGGATAAAGCATTTTCCAAAGGTGATTAGGGGGAATCTGATTTATTGATGTGATCTCAAACTGCATAAAAGTCCCCACTGCCCCCTTCTGAAGCTTTCTGGGATGCTATATGGCAGCAGGTCTGTGCTTTAATAGGACTATTGGAACGTGTAGGAACTCCTGGCTGGACAAGGCAGGTGCCCAGTCCTAACTGGAGTGTGGTTAAAAAGTCTTATGAGACCAGGCATGGTGGCTTACATTTATAGGCCCAGAACTTTGGGAGCCTGAGGCAGAAAGATCTCTTGAGGCTAGGGGTTCAAGACAAGCCTAGGCAAAATAGTAAGACCACATTTCTACAAAATTTTTTTTTTTTAAATTAGCCAGGTGTGGTGATGCATTTGTAATCCCAGCTACTTGGGAGGCTGAGATGGGTGATCACTTGAGCTGAGGAGTTTAAGTCTGCAAGGAGCTATGATGGGGCCACCACACTGTAGCCTGGGCAACGGGGCAAGACCCTGTCTCAAAAAAAAGTCCTATGGGAAGTTGATAGAGATGTTGGGATGTGGCAATAGTTTTAAGAAGGTAGTGTGTGGTTTGGAAACCCAGAGGAGTTTTAGGATGAGAGTGTAAGTGCAGGAGGGATTTAGTGATCAATTGTGTCCAATCCTTCCATTTTACAGAGGAAGAAACTGAGGTTTGGAGAGGTGGATAACTTCCTCAGGACTCCCAGGAAGCTGTGATTTAGCAATCTGGGTTGACCTAATCAGGGAAGGTCAGTGGGACAGCATGGTAGCCTGAAGGCCTGTTCAGTCACATGCCAGAGCAATGGGCTCCAGGGGAGACTGTGGTGTTGGATCAGGAGCTGAATTGCCTCTTACCCTAGACGTTCTGTCTCAGTCTGTAGAAAAAAGGAGCCTCTCCACCTCCCAGGGCACCAAAAGGCAAACACATCTGATTAGCAGAAGCCCTTGAGAAAGTGACAAGAGTGGAAAAGAACCCTGCAAACACCCTCCTTCTCTTGCCTTAAACCCACTGCTAGGACTTAAATATCATTTTAGAGCTCTCTGAGAGCCACACTCAGGTACAGAAATGCTGGTTGCCAGTGTTCCATACAGAGGCCCACGGGGGCTGCCACAGACAAAGGATTCTCAGAAAGGTCAGGCTTCTTTCTGACAGGGTAGCAAAACCAAATCCCAGCATGTTTAAAGGTCAGGAGCTTCACAGAGAATTAGGTAGGGAGTTGTGGGCCAGCAATTTCTTTTGAGAGGGGTGGTAGCTGAAATGAATGGTCCAGGAGGGAAGAAATTTGTTGTCAGGACCACTGAATTGAATTCAGTGAAGTGTTTATTAGAAGTTGATGGTGTGTCCAGCCCCAAGCTGGACACTTGGAGCAGGGGAAAAAGAATGTGTTCAAGACTTGGCCCCTACCTTCAGGAAGCCTGCTGGGTAAGAATTTAATAAATGCATCAAAAAAGAGAAAAGACCGAAGCTATGTTAGAGACCAAAGAGAAAATGCTCCAGAAGTAGTGAGAAAAATCAGTGTGGACTCCTCTAGTTCTGAAGGGCTTTATGGAGAGGGAAATCTTTATCTAGGCCTATATTCGTCAGCTGATAGGCAAGCTGGGGAGGGAGCATTTCAGGACAGAGAACAGCTTGAGTAGAGGTGGGAGTGAGCATAGGAACTCACCTGTTCCAGCCTCCTTTGTGCATAGGCTGTGAGCTAGAACCCTCCAAGGGCTGGGTGTTAGCTGCAGGCTACTCCTGGACCCCTGGAAAGTATGGCAGCTTTGTGCTGCAGGTATCTCCTGGCAGAGAGGTGCTCACATATCACTGATAAGCTGTGGCTGAGTTTAGAATGGCTCCTTGAGTAAAGGAGTAGCAAAGTCACTTCATCCTACAGAAGCCCTGAAATCTTGAACCCAGTCAGCTTTGCATAAAGCAGGTTTCCATAGCAGTTGCCATTTTGGTCCAATTTCAACTTGACCTTGAATCCTTCCTTAGAAGCCTTTAGTAACTATGTGACACTGTTATCAACCTCTCTAAGCTTCAGTTTCCTCATCTGGAGGGTGACGATTATAGTAAGGACTAAATGAGGTAGGACTTAACCCCTGGCTTGGCACCCTTGCCCCATGGCAGCCATGCCATTGCTTTGTGTCCCAGTTGACAAGGCCTGGTGTTGTATGGCTGATTCTCTTGTCTGATTGTTTCTCAAATAAGGCAAGAGAGTCTTTTCTTGACTTGGGTGCCCTTTCTTCTTTAATTTCATTTTTTATTTTTTTTAAGTTTATTTATTTGTTTGAGACAGAGTCTGGCACACTGACTAGAGTGCCATGGCATTATAGTTCACAGCAACCTCAAGTTCTTGGGCTCAAGTGATCCTCTTGCCTCAGTTTTTCTATTTTTAAGAGAGACAGGGCCTTGCTATTGCTCAGGCTGGTCTTGAACTCCTGAGCTCAATTGATCCACCTGCCTTGACCTCCCAGAGTGCTAGGATTATAGCACTGGCCTTAATTTTTCTTTTTTTGACACAGAGTCTCCTCCCACTCTGTCTCCCTGGGATTGAGTGCCATGGCATCATCATAATTCATAGCAACCTTAAACTCTTGGGCTCAAGCAATCCTCCTGCCTCAGCTTCCCAAGTAGCTGGGACTGCAGGCACCTGCCACAATGCCCAACTAATTTTTTTTCTATTTTTTAGTAGACATGGGGTATCTTGCTCAGGCTGGTCTCCAACTCCTGAGCTCAGGTGATCCACCCACCTAAGCCTCCCAGAGTGGTAGGATTACAGGTGTGAGCCATTGCACCCAGCCTCGGGTGTCCTTTGGACACCTCTTTGTGAATGTGGAAGAAAATCAGTGTGGACTCACCTAGTTATGAAGGGCTTGGACATCCATCCTACAGCTGCAGGGGCATTGTGCAGAGGCCCAGGGCATCCTGAGGGACCTGGATTCTGGAATGGGCTTCATTTGACTTCACTAGAAACTTTATTTATCTAGATCTATTTCAGTTTCCTCATAAATTAAACCTGTGATTCTAACTTTTTTTTTTTTTTTTCAGTTTTTGGCCGAGGCTGGGTTTGAACCTGCCACCTTTGGCATATGGGCCCTGCGCCTTACTCCTTTGAGCCACAGGCACTGCCCCCTTTTTTAAAAAAATTTTTTTTCTCACCTTTTTTTTTTTTTTTTTTAAACAGTCTCATTATGTCACCCCTGGTAGAGTGCCATGCCATCACAGCTCACAGAAACCTCAAACTCTTAGGCTTAAGCAATTTTCTCTTGCCTCAGCTCCCAAATATCTGGGACTACAGGTGCCTGCCACAATACCTGGCTCTTTTTTGGTTGGAGTTGTCATTGTTGTTTTAACAGGTCTGGGCTGGGCTCAAACCCGCCAGCTTCCGTGTTATGTGGCTGGTGCCCTACCCACTGAAATATGGGCACTGAGCCTCTGCTATGATTTTTAAGATACATACTGGGATTATTGAACGCGCTGTAGCTTTTTATCGGCATGTAGTTTTTCATTTATAGATACTAAAAGTACAAGTACTTAGAAATATCCCAAAGTGGTTTTGAAGTTTGAGAGAGGTACTCAGGCTTGAAAAGTCCAGCTCCCAGAGGATTACATGAAGGACACACTTGACTTTTTCAGGACATGGCTCGTAATTCCACCCTCACATACAAGCACTCCTCTCCTCCTAGCCTCAATCCCTTCCTGAACACACAGCAGCTTCTAGACTAGGACCCCTGTAGTAGTGAAGATAAAATGGAAGGAGAAGGGACAGGTAAGAAAGAGCAGTGTTATCTAGCGAGAGGAAAACAACTTATATAAGAAAATCTGGGAAATCCTCAGAATTCCATCCATTTAAAAGTCTTTTTTAAAAAGCAACCCGTCACTTCCCTATATTCGTCATTGTTTCCCACTATACACATGTTTGCAGCACATGGGAAGTGGGAGGAGTTGGAATGTCCTCCAAACTTGCCTGACACCCAGTTCCTACCTCCATCCTCTAGAAAAATGTGTTTTGTTTTAACTTTTCAGGAGGTTACAGACCTTTTCAGAATCTAATAAAGGTTATGGGCCCCCCCACTCCCACCCCAAATGCAGTCATACATACACATACACACATGATTTTCCACATAATTTCAGCAGGTTCATCACCCTCTGATTCACATGGACCTCCTTGGGGACTTATGGACCCTATCTTAGGAAATCCTATTTATTCTTGTGTGGGTTGCTTCAATTAAGTTTAAATTTACCTTCTCTTAGTTTTTCATAGATCTGAACTCTTATAGTCCCATGGGGCTTGTAATGGGACCTCTAAGTGCTTCTCAAACTGCTGCAATGGGCTTCCCAGATTTTTGAAGACTGGGCCAGCAAGAGGCTGCCTGCTCTTAGGAGGAGCAGTGCAAAGGCAGACACCACCTCAAGTTTTGGTTCTCTGGGGAGCTGGTACAAGACAAAGGGAACCAACATGGGAGCTCAGGCCTATAGTCTGTCTGGGAGTTAAGATTCCCTCTGCACAGTGTCACTTCTGTAAGATTCTATCCTGGGAGCTGTGAACCTGCAGACTTGACGTGGAGAGCTGCTCCCTTCTCTGGGAAGGATCTCCCAGCTCCCACCCCCACTGCAGCGTGCCTTTTCCTTCACATCCTGGGATCCTGCTGTGGAGATACCTTTCTCAGGGCTCATCCTCATGTTGAGGCAGCCCGCACAGCCTGTCAGTGCTGTGTGTTTCTGAATGTAGCAGCCAAATTAGGGAAAGTTTCTTCCCATCCACCCAAAACTTCACTTTCTTGTCATCTGAACTCTGAATCTAAAAGCCCAGTTTTTATTTACTAACTCAAGGCCAAGCTCAGTTGGCCCAAGAGCGTCTGCTGTCGGATTTAGTTCTTATCCAGCACGCATACTGGAGTGAGTGAGAGAGCGATAGGCTGGGAGGAGCCCAAGGGAAAACCAGCTGCCAGGCTGCCAGGCTAGGCTGCGGTGCCACAGTTTGTACCAGGCATGGGAAGTAAATTCCCCAAATACCAGGATATTGGGCAACATTTCAAAGAATGAAATTCATTGCTATTACAGCCCTTCCTCCACCCCCACCCTGAACTCTGTGTCCCATCCTTTTCCTCTACAATGTACTATGTAAACGGCTCATTGTTCTCTATAATCTTACCCTGCTCTCTTCAATTTTATCTCCACTTTCTAGGATCCTAAAGCTAAGGTTGGCTAGACATTATTACAGGTTGTGTAAAGGTGTAAAAGTCTGAGCATTCCAGAGGAAGGTTGTCAGGAAGGGCCCTGCACATTCTAATCCCTCTGATTAAGTATTTTATTCTTTGATTTAAAAAATTAATGTATTCAAGGCGAGGCACAGTGGCTTCTGCCTGTAATCCTACCACTCTGGGAGGCTGAGGTGGATGGATTGCCTGAGCTCAGGAGTTTGAGACCAGCCTGAGCAAGAATGAGGTCCCGTCTCTAAAAATAGCTAGGCATTGTGTTTGATGCCTGTAGTCCTCGCTACTTGGGAGGCTGAGTCAAGAGGATCACCTGAACCCGAGAATTTGAAGTTGCTGTGAGCTTCAAACTGCAAATTCATGACAACATGGAACTGTACTAAGGGCAACAAACTGAGACTATGTCTCCAAAAATAAAATAAAATAAAATAAAATAAAGATAAAGATAAATAAATAAATAGGCTGAGCACTCGTAGCACAGTGGTTACGGCTCCAGCCACCTGCATTGAGGCTGGCAGGTTCAAGCCCAGCTTGGGACAGCTAAACAATAATGACAACTGCAACAAGAAAATAGCCGGGCACTGTGGTGGGTGCCTGTAGTCCGCTAAATGGGAGGCTGAGGCAAGAGAATTGCTTAAGCCCAAGAGTTTGAGGTTGCTGTGAGCTGTGATGTCACAGCACTCTACTGAGGGCAACATAATGAGACTCTGTGTCCAAGAAAATAAATTAATTAATAAATAGGGGCGGTGCCTGTGGCTCAAGGAGTAGGGTGCCAGCCCCATATACCGAGGGTGGCGGGTTCGAACTCTGCCCTAGCCAAAACAAACAAACAAAAAAACCCTGCAAATAAATAAATAAATACATACATAAATAAAAATAAAAAATATGGGCGTGGCACCTATAGCTCAGTGGCTAGGAAACCAGCCACATACATCAGGGCTGGTAGGTTGGAACCCTGCCGGCCCTGCCAAACAACAATGGCAACTACAACAAAAAAAATAGCAGGACACTGTGGGGGGCGCCTGTAGTCCCAGCTACTTGGGAGGCTGAGGCAAGAGAATTGCTTGAGCCCAAGAGTTTGAGGTTGCTGTGAGCTGTGATATCACAGCACTCTACCGAGGGCAACATAGTGAAACTCTGTCTCAAATAAGTAAATAAATTAAATTAAATTAAAATAAAAAATTAATCTAGCCAATAAAGATTCATGGCACTCTAGTTGAG
Source organism: Loris lydekkerianus (assembly GCA_963574355.1). Classification (NCBI taxonomy): domain Eukaryota; kingdom Metazoa; phylum Chordata; class Mammalia; order Primates; family Lorisidae; genus Loris; species Loris lydekkerianus. Next base: position 24,873 of record CAUYPK010165019.1, on the reverse strand, counting down.
TTAGGATACTAGGACCTGGGGGATATGGAGAAATGCAAAGATGTACTAGGATATCAGGATATGGGAAAACACAGGCAGGACATAAAGTTCATGTGTAATTTACTATGTTAAACTATTTTAAATTACACATGAACCTTATGTCCACCCTGTATATCAGGAGCTTGCTGTCTAGTAGAGTAAATAGGACATAAAGAAACCACAATATATGGTTTTAAAAAAGGTATATATATATATATATATATATTTGCTTTAGCTTAGTCACTGCCTATCATGTAGCAAGTGACTTAAGCTGGATATTGAAGGATGGGTAAGAATTGGAGAGACAAATGAGGATAAAGCATTCTAGGTAGAAGGAATGGCAGGCAAAGAGCCTTGGAAGCAGTGGGTGTAGACTTCTGTGCAAAATAGCAAATAGTATTTGCCAAGATGTAGAGAAGGGGAGTAGAGAGACAGAAGTTTGGAAAGCAAAGGTGAATTCACCAGTGGAGGACCTTAAATATCAGACTTAAGGGTGGCACCTGTGGCTCAAAGGAGTAGGACGTCGGCCTCATATACCAGAGGTGATAGGTTCAAACCCAGCCCTGGCCAAAAACTGCAAAAAAAAAAATCAGACTTAAGATTAGTTTGGGATTTTTAGGGGGATCACTGAGGGTTTATGAGCAGAGGAGTTTGTGATGATCACAACTGTATCTTAAAAAGATTAATTTGGTAGTTCTGTGGAGGCTGAATTGGAGGAAAAGTAAAAAAGAAAAAAGAAAAAGAAAGGCTGGCAGGTAGCAGTGGGCATTGGAAGAGGGGACTTCTGCAGGAACCTTGGCCAACTAGCTGCTTCTGGTCAACAAGCCAAGAGTGACCTTGACCTCTTTTCTCAAAGGTCCTCACTGGACCTGTCATAGGGAGCAGCACAGTATAATTGTTAGGAGCAGACTTTTAGGTCAAATGAAGCTAGTTCTGAATTATATATCTGCTACAAACTAGTGTCTAAGAGCTTGATCCATCATCTATAAAACCGGATAGTTATATCCTGATTTTCTATAAAGATTAAATGAGATAAAATCTATCAAAACACTTATTAGCACGCAAGGCAACAGGGTAAGCAATTAATAAACAGTTCATATGATAGTTATTATCCTATGACTCCTGTCATAGATATGTGTGTATAGAACTAGAATCATGTCCTTTATTATGATTGGATTATAGACTGCTAGAGGGCAGGGAGCCACAATTGCTATACCCAGTAGGAAATCAATGAATATGAGAAAAATAAATAACATGGTAGGTGAGTGATTAGGCTGTAAGATTTTCATTAAATTTAGGAGAATCTGTCCCTTTAAATGAGAACTGATATTTTCCTGCTTGAAGTGCTTCCTGTTCTCAGAAGTATAATCACTATAATTTGCCAGATATAATGGGAAATAATGAGGAATGGGATGAGTCTGTCCTTAAGATAGGACATCAAGTCCCTGGTCTAAGCAGTGTTTTGGGCTCATGAGTCCTGGTAAGCATTCATCTGAAGTCAGTAGGCTTCTGGGCCTATTCCTAATGGGCCTGTGTCTACCTTAGAACTCTCCTAAAGTCTAGCTAGCTGCTTTTGTGGTAACGTTGGCCTGGGACTAAGAAGTAGCTAGGTTAACAAGGAGGCGGTGTGAGTTAAGCATTAGTGCAAAGCAGTACCTGGGCCCTGGGCTCCTATTCTCTTTCCCAATTCTACTGCCCATAACTAAGAAATCTCAGACATATCTCAGGCAGGGGTCCTCAAACTTTTTAAACAAGGGGCCAGTTCACTGTCCCTCAGACCATTAGAGGGCCGGACTATAGTTTAAAAAAAAACAAACTATGAACAAATTCCTATGCACACTGCACATATCTTATTTTGAAGTAAAAAAGCAAAACAGGAACAAACACAATCATACCGCTTCATGTGGCCCGCGGGCCATAATTTGAGGACCCCTCTAGGGTGATAAATGCTACCACATGATGATTCTCGAAAACATTGTTTATGCTAAGTGAAAGATGCCACACACAAAGGTCACATAATATACTTTATGATTCTATTTATGTGAATTATCCTGATTAGATAAATTCATAGAGACCACAAGCAAGGGCTGGGATAGGAGGAAATAGAGAGTTGTTCCTTGCAGGGGTGTCCAACCTCCCACCTCAGAGGCCTGCATGCTGAGTTTGCAAGGACATTTTTTGCTGATCTGTGGTGTCAGGTGTGGTAAAAAGTATGCATAGATTGTTTTGCTAATCAGATCTTGTTAGTGTTTCTGTATTTAATGTGTGACCCAAGACAACTTGTATTATTCCTACATGACACAGAAAAGAAAAACGGCTGGACACCACAATACCTTTTCTCTGCTGCAGAGCCTGCTAAGCAAGATGTCCCTGAAAATTGAGTACTGCCCACCTCCCAGGGGCTCCCACCTACCAAGGCAATGATGCACTGTGGGGGCCTCCAGGAAGGAGGGGACAATGTGTGTGCCTTCCAAGAGTTTCACTCTAGTTGTACAAAAAACATGAAACACAGGTGAAATACCCACTATGGGCAGGAATGTGAACACTGGGGTCAGGGTGCCTGGTTTTCACACTGGCTTCCTCACTAGCCAACATTGAGTAATTACTTAACCTCCCTGCACCTTAGTATCTTATCTCTAAAGTAGGAATGATAATATTAGTAATAATAATAATATGGGGTACTATCAAGGGCTAAATAAAATATTTTGTATAAAATGATCAATACAGTAGGGGCCCATGGTAAGTGCCCAGTAACTGTTAACTATTTACGATTATTGAGTTAAATAATAACATCTCAACTGAAAAGCAACATATGACAATAGAGAATTTTCTAGCCCATCCTTTTAAATTTTTTTCATCCCTGTAGATTTTAAGGTTTTTTTGTTGTTGTTTGTTTTTTATTTTAAGAGACAGAGTCTCATTGTTGCCCTCTGTAGAGTGATGTGGTGTCACAGCTCACAGCAACCTCCAACTCCTAGGCTTAGGCGATTCTCTTGCCTCAGTCTCCCAAGTGGCTGAGACTACAGGCACCCGCCACAACACCTGGCTATTTTGTTGTTTCTGTTGTTGTTGCAGTTTGGTTGGCACCAGGTTCAAACCCACCACCCTCAGTATATGGGGCAGGTGCCCTACCCACTGAGCCATAGGTGCCGCCCAGATTTTAAGCTTTTTGATAGAAGATCCTGTCCTTTATTCTAATAGCTCCCCCAACACCCACCTCCAGTGCCTTGCAAGCAAACATGTGCTCAAGTATTTTTTGAGAATGTAAGTAAGTACATTTCTAATTTCTTTTTCTTTCTCTCTTTCTTTTTTTTTGCAGTTTTTGGCAAGGATTGGGTTTGAACCTGCCACCTCTGGTATATGGGGCCAGTGCCCTATCCTTTGAGCCACAGGTGCTGCCCACATTTCTAATTTCTAAATGAATGCAACAGATAACCAGGAAACTTAGGACAGTGAGACTGATGTGAGTTGAGCAGTCAGGGAAGACTTCATGGAGGAGGTGAGGTGGAGGTAGATCTGGGCAGATTTGGGTAGAATTGGGATAGACAAAGCAAAACAAGTGGGATTCTGATTCTAAAAGCCTAGAATAGATTGAAAGTTCAAGAGAGGCAGGGGCAGATTTGATGGTTATGGCCACAGTACTCCATACACACACTGAAGATGGCACCAGTGTGCCCAGAGCCTGGACCCTGACTGTGGGCCAGGAAGACAGGGCATGGGTGAAGCCAGAATCCCCTGGGACAGACTTTGGGCCCAGGGACAGGAGCCCATCAGCTGCTGGATAGATCCTTGCCAAAATCTCAAGCAGCAGGGCCAAGTCCTGCCTGTTGCTCCAGCACCTCTGCCCCACCCTATGCCAGACAGGAGGCCTGGGAGGAGAGGATTGGCCCCAGGGAGAGGCTGGTGGCTAAGCTAGGGAGCTGAGTGTGTCAGAGCCCACCTGATTCCTCCACAGTTTCGTTTGGTCCCCAGGTTGACCAGAGACACTGCCATGGGTGAAGAAGTGGTCACATGTCCCCGAGCCTCTGACAGGCCTCTGTGTCATGACACCTCTCCACAAGGGAAAATGGTGCACAGATTTCCCTCTTTTTGCATTTTGAGCAGGAGAGTCTCCCTTCCCCTCCCAGAGGGTTGGAGCCGGGTCTCAGCTCACAGCATCACTCAGAGGGAGTGTTTGGCACACAGTGGGTACCCTTCCTGCCTCTGGTGCAGAAGGAGTTGACGGTATCTCCTCATCTTACAAACAGGGGAAGCAAAAATCGTAGTCACAGTCATGCTCACTTATTTATTCCTGCTCCTCTTCAACATACACGCTTTTCATGTATTATCTTATTTAATCCTCACAACAACCCTTTGAGGTAGGTACTGTTATTATCCCCATCCTACTTGGGACTGCACAGTCTGGGCAATGAAAATGAGAATCTTCAGTCACTGCTGTCCCCAAAGCCCAACCTCGGCTTCTGTCCTCAGGTAACACCAAGATAGCAGAATGGAATTTTACCAAACGGCTCCCAGGTTCCTTCCCCAGGAGACTGAGAATGCACTGGGGACTGCCTGCTTCTCAGGCAACTTTTTTTTCTTTCTTTTCCTTTTTAAAGAAAGTGGTAAACACCTGAAAATAGAGTATGAAAGAAAGTGACTCTTCCGTCATAATTATAGCCAGAGTGGGCCACTACTTTCTATACACAGGAAAATGGCTTCTAAAAATAGCCTGCAAAAAACGTGAATCCCCAACGGGGACAGGCTTCCCACTATCCCCTCTCGCTGGCTGGGGCCACAGTCCTCCTTCCCAGGGTCCCAGCTCAGTTGTGCCCTCCTCCATGCCTGGGTTCATGGGAGAAGAGGAAGGGGCCACCTTAGGAGCAAGACTCAAGGGTACATTTGAAACATTTTAAAATGTCTTAACTGCTGATGAGTTCAGCCCTCAGGATCTGGATGGGGAAAAAGGAAAGGCCAGAAACAGCAGAAAGGCTTATGGGGGAAGATCAGCAGTAGCCCCTGTCATAGCCTTGTGATTGGGGCTCTCAGCACATTTTCTCCTTCCAGCCCAAGTCCAGGCACTTGCATGTTATACTCCACCCAGCAATTTGGAGACAGCAGTGGGTATGTATGTAACAGAACAGGATGCTCTCCGGACAAAGTCCTGAAAGAAAACCAAAACGGAAGTCTATCCCCCACGCCTCTGCTGGACAGTCTCTAATGATACTTGGGGAATGTTTTGGACATGCTTGGGCATCTGTGGACTTACTCACTTGAGAGTTGTCTCCACCTTCTAACCCAAGATCAGAAGTGGAGAATTCAAAGACCATGTGTGTATATATATGTGTGTGTGTGTGTGTTGTTTTAATCACTCAGTTTCATAATCCCTTTTCTTGCTCCTCACTCCATTTTCAGTTAGGGGAGAAAGAAGATGAAAAACAGAAATAAAACACAGCACAAAAGGGTTCCAGGAAACTTTATCTAAAACTCTTGGAAGGCTAGGGTTAGGAGCAAACAGGATAGCACTCCAGATTTCTGCAATGCTCCATAGGGGCCTGGGCTTGCTGCGTGCCCCTGGAAATTAGAGATTTTTTTTTTACCACTTCAAAATTATTCCAGAAAGGCATACAACTGAGAGGATAACCGTATTATGAGGAAGCCTAGGCTATTTGGAAAGGATGCTCAAGTTTTGGAGAGGTTCAGCTGAAATAGCAATCTGTGGGTGGACTATTATTAGCAGAGAGTTGGCTGCAGAATCAATCACAAATTGAAGGGACATTGGGGGACAGGGGAAGATGAAGTTTGAACTCAGCCTCCGGATATGGAAAAGGATCCAGGAAAGCTGGGAGTTCTGTGTGCTCAGGGTTTGAAGTCCTAAGCAGCCTCAGGGTGTCTAAGGCACGACTGGTAAGTAGAATCAGAGATTCCATTCAGCAAGAGCAGACAGGAAAACAAATCTCTTTTCTTTGTTTGTCCTGGTTGAAAACCAAACACGGTAGCCATTTGATGAAATTCCAATGTCAGGAGAGTTTGGGCAGGGAAGGGAGGGTAAAAATGCAATCATCCTCTGACCACAGGGAAATCAGCCTGATGGTGCCTCACATGCCATCCTCCAGCTCTGCACTCTGGAATGTTCACAGGGTGTCTGTGCATCTTTCCTGACTCTAGCCCCCAGGACACTTCCTGCTTGCTCTCTTTCCTATGACCCCAAAGTGTCAACTGGCAAAGCTCAACATTCCTGTCTGGGCTGGAGCAGCTTGAACCACTTGTGTGAGTCACAGGTAATTTTCAGTTGTTGTGGGAAAGCTCTAAATGAAGAGAAAGTACTAGGTCTTGATGAAGCTTAGCTCTAGGGGAATGGAGATGGGGGTGGGGGATGGGGAGAAGGCCCTGATGGTCAACAGCAGTGTCCCCCAGTTTTCATGCACCTTCATCAACATAGACAAACTCTGGATTTAGTCAATCCATTAAAAGCTATTGCTTTAGAAAACTTGACCTTTGGTAAAAATGAGAAAACTGAAATTACAGCCCTGCCTGTATCTTGGAAGCTTTGGAAACACCACAGTGAGGCAAGCTGGGGAGAGTGCCAATTCAAACCAACGTGGAAATGTCATGCCATTAGCATAAAAGGTTAGTGGGCTGGCTTGAACTTGGGCAAGATCTCACAGGATCTTAGATCCACTGCATTTTCTCTTAGTGGATTTCAATCAGAAAGGTTGTGAAATACACCTCAGCCTGGCAGTGAGTTTAGTTCAAAGATCTACTTCTCTCCTTTCCTGGGAAGCCCTATGAGAATTGAATCAATTCCTGACCTCTACCTTACATCCCCTCCTGGACCAACCTGCCTAAAACAGTGCCCCACTCCTCCATTAAAAAAAAAAAAATAATAATGTCATTTAAAAGATTTTAAGGGTTTACTACTATCTACTAAATCAAGGACACATTCCTTTGCCTGGTTATTTTAAAATCCTCCACAATCCTCCCACCCCACCTATCCACAAGTGCTGTCCCACACACACCCTTTCAGCTAGTCTCACTGCCCCCAGAGAGCTTACTCATTCCTGCCTGTTTAATCTCTAGTTTTCTTCATGTCTATCCCAGAATCCGAATTTATTTTATTTATTTATTTTTTGAGACAGAGTCTCATTCTGTTGCCCAGGCTAGAGTGCCATGGTGTCATTCAAGCTCACAGCAACCTCGAACTCCTGGGTTCAAGCAGTTCTCCTGCCTCAGCTTCCCGAGTAGCTGGGACTACAGATGCCCACCACAATGCCCAAAGCCCAATTTTTAGTAGAGACAGGGTCTCGCTCTTGCTCAGGCTGGTCTCACACTTCTGAACTCAAGTGATCAATCCTTCTACCTCAGCCTCCCAGAATGCTAGGATTACAGGTGTGAGTCACTGTGTGTAGTCTTGAATTTATTCTTTTTTAACAATCCCCAACCACCCACCTTTGGAGATATTGCCAACTATTTCAATTTTCATCTCTCCAACTCCAAGTAATTATCAAGTCACTTCTTGATATATATGCCTCCCCAACTAATCTATAAACCCCCATGAATTTCATGTTATAGCACCTCAATAAATAGTGCTCAGTATTAACTGTTAATTAGTTGCCTTTTTCTTCTATAAGTTAAAGAATAAACACACACATACACAAAGTCAGTCTGCTTCCAGTCTTGAAGTTTACCAGCACAGGGAGAAATGCAGAGAATAGTTGTGCTGAGGAGTGTAAGGGGGGTGAATCCAAGATAGAGTATAATGCTTGCCCAATCCTAGCATTTTGTTTTTTGATTTCTTATTTTGTTTTTTTATTTCAGAGTACTGTGAGAGTACAAATAATTAGGTTACAATGTTTGCATTTGTTAGGTAGAGTCCCTGTTGTAGTTATGTCCCGAAGCCAGAAGGTGTGCCATCTACCTTACGTTAACCCTGGCATTTTAAATGCTTATTAAAAATTGAGCACTTTAAGAATGTTGCACTCTTTATAGCAATTAAACTCAGGGCATCATAACATAAAACTCTTTTGTGTTTAAGGTTTTTCCTCTTTATTCTTCCTCTCTTTGAGGGAATGTTTACAACTATGAGAAAGAGTATGGGAGAAAACATATACTTCCTAAAATGGAATAGAGCAGACATACAGACCAGTGAAATAGAACAGAGAGCCCAGAAATAAACCCTCACGTATATGGGAAATTGAATTTCAGCAAGGGTGCCAAGACCATTCAGTGGGGAAAAGACAATCTTTTCAATAAATGGTGCTGGAAAAACTGGATATTCCCACACACAAAAGATTTGGACCCTTACCTCATGTCATATGCAAAAATTAACTCCAATTGGATCGAGGATCTAAACTTAAGAGCTAAAACTATAAAACATTCAGAAAATATAGGGAACAACTTCATGATGTTGGATTTAACAATGATCTTTTGCATATGATAGCAAAAACACAGGCAACAAAAGAGAAAAACAGATAAACTGGACTTCATCAAAATTCAAAACTTTTATGCATCAAAGAACACTCAAAAAAGCGAAAGACAACCCACAGAATGGGAGAAAATCATGTATCTGTTAAGAGATTAATATCCAGGTTATGTAAAGAACTTGTGGCTGGGCACGGTGGCTCACACCTGTAATCCTAGCACTCTAGGAGGCTGAGGCAGGTAGATCACTTAAGCCCAGGAGTTCGAGGTTGCTGTGAGCCAGGATGACTCGATGGCATTCTACCCAGGGTGGCAGAGTAAGATCCTGTCACCTAAATAAATAAACTTTTAAAGTAATAAAAATACTTTATATATAAAAGAAACTCTACAACCCCTTCCCAAACAAGCCAATTTAAAAATGGACAAATGGGCTTGGTGCCCATAGCTCAATGGTTAGGGCACAGGCCACATACACCAGGGTTGGCGGGTTTGTGCCTGGCCTAGGCCTGCTAAACAACAATGACAACTACAATAAAACAAAAAATAGTCGAGCTTTGTGGAGGGTACCTGTAGGACCAGCTACTGGAGAGGCTTAGGCAAGAGAGTCACTTGAGCCCAAGAGTTTGAGGTTGCTGTGAGCTGTGACACCACAGCACTCTACCAAGGGCGACATAACGAGACTCTCTCTCTCTCAAAAAAAAAAAAAATTAATTAATTAATTAAAATGAGCAAATGATTTGAGTAGACATTTCTTCAAACAAGTTACACAAATGGCCTAAGCATCTGAAAATATGTTCAACTTTATTAGTCATTAGGAAAATACAAATCAAAACCACAATAAGATACCACTTTTCACCTATTAGAATGATTATTCTACAAAAGAAAAAGGAAAAAAACAAGATTTGGCAAGGATGTGGAGAAATTGGAATCCTCCTGCACTGCTAGTGAGAATGTAAATAATACAGCCATTGTGTTGTGAAAAACAATTTGGCAGTTCCTCATTTATTGAAAAGTTAAATATAGAATTACCATATGATTCAGCAATTTCATTCCTAGGTATAAGAACTCAAACAGATACCTATGTACCAATATGCATAGCAACATTATTCACAATAGCCACAAGTTAGGAATGACTCAAGTTTCCACTGACAGATGAATGGATAAACAAAATGTGGTATATGCATACAATAGAATATTATTCAGCCTTAGAAAGGAATGAAATTCAGATACATGCTACAACATGGATGAACGTTGAAAACATTAGGCCAAGTAGAAATGAGCCAGACACAGAAGGATAAATATTGTATGATTCTACTTATATAAGGTACACAGAATAGGCAAATTCTAGAGTCAGTAGAATAGAGGTTACCAGAGAGGGGACATGGGAAGTTACTGGGTTTGTTTTTCTTTTTTTAGTGTTTTTTTTTTTATTATTATAAGAGTGAGAAGTTTAGTTATAGAACCTTAATTTCCATTTTATAGTTGGATAATACTGTCATTTTTTTCTTGCTATTCACATTTCTTTTTCTTTTTAAAAATGTTTATTTTTATTTTTACATTGAGTTAAGTTATTGTTTAATGGATACTTTTACAATGTTTGGGATGATAAAAAAGTTCTGGATGTGGATATTGGTGATGGCTGTACATCATTGTTAATGTACTTGATGCCACAGATTTATACACTTAAAAATGGTAATTTTTTTTGCAGTTTTTGGCCAGGACTGGGTTTGAACCCACCACCTCCAGCATATGGAGCTGGCACCCTACCCCTTTGAGCCACAGGCACTGCCCTAAAAATGGTAATTTTTATCTCACTATATTTTGCTACAATTTTTTTTTAAAGGAACAGAACCTGAATCCAATCATGAGGGGAAAAAACCAGACAAATCCAAAATAGTGAGTCATTCTCCAGAATGACCTATAACCTTCAAAAATGTCAAGATGATGAAAGGATAAAAAAGGGGAGCAGGGTGCTGTTACAGATTAAAGGAGACTTACAAGACAGGACAAGCAAATGCAGTAACTAATCCTGGATTATATTTAAATCTTTTTTTTTTTTTTTTTTTTTTTTTGTGAGACAGAGTCTCACTTTGTAAGCCTGGGTAGAGTGCCTTGGTGTCACAGCTCAAACTCTTAGGCTTAAGCAATTCTCTTGCCTCAGCCTCCCATGTAGCTGAGACAATCTTGATATACACAAGAACACAACACAATAGATCCTGAAGTGGTCAAGGTGGGTGGCAGAGACAGCACACAACCCCTAGCTATTTTTTAGAGCCGGGGTCTCACTCTTGCTAAGGCTGTCTAGAACTTGTGAGCTCAGGCAATCCACCAGCCTCCCCCTCCCAGATGCTGGGATTACAGGGGTTAGCCACTGTGCCTTATATTTAAATCTTAAAAAAAAAAAATGCGGTAAAGGGGATGGTTATGTGAACAATTGGGAAAAGTGAATATGTTAATTTTTTCAGAGTGATAATGATAGCTATGGGGCATATGTAGGAAAATAACCCTTTTTAGGAGATACTGTTTGAAGATTTTAGAGATGATAGCTGCAACTTACTTTCAAATGGGAAAAAATGTATAGCTATAAAAGAAATAAAGTAAATATGGCAAAATTGATGAATGTAGGGGAAGTGTTTGATGATATCCATAGTCTGAGTCTACTTCTCTGCATGGGAAAATAAGAAGAGGATGAAATGGGTAGCCATTTTGATTCCTAAATGACCAGGCAAACACTGACTTTCTGTGAATCTGTAGGCAAAATATTGATTCAGTTGCCACACTGTGCCATCTTATTTCATTGAACTCACTCCCCTGTGAAGCTAGAAGGGGCTGACATGGACTAATTGGGAGGTAGGAACTGATGTTCTACCTGTGCCCCATCACTCCTCACCAGGAGTCCTCCACCCCTTTTGCAGGACTTGCTTCTCTGCTGTCCCACAGGGCATCCTGTCTCTGCCACCCACCTTGACCACTTCAGTATCTATTGTGCTGTGTTCTTGTGTATATCAAGGTTGTTAAGTTCCAGAGGCAGGGCCTGTCTCACTTTTCTCATAACCCTTTCCCCAATCCCCATGTTTTGTGCACAGCTAAGTATATAGCAGCTGCCTAGTAAATATTTTCCTATTAATTGATTATAAGTATCCCATCAGTAGAGAGAGAAAGGCAGGCATGGAAGTACAAGTGGACATGGTTGGGGTCAAAAGGTTTACCCCAATTAAGATATTAAAATTCTATTGTTGGGTAGGACCGTAAGGAAGGAATGTCAGGTGTGGGCCTTGACCCAACCTAATTCTTAGACAACCAGGTGCTACTGGCTTAGGTAGTGATTAGTCCTTAGGGGTGGGGTAAAAGAAATACAGCCTTGGCAAAAGCTTATGAATGCCCAAGCACAGCATGTCCCCAGCCTAGCCCTATGGGGCAACTGTTCTCACAACCCTGTGAGTTCTTCCCAAGCTACCAGGGCCAAAAGAGTAAGGACCTCAATAAAAGGGAAGTTCTCATTCTAGCTCCTTGAGCAGAGTCCTTGTGTGTTGAGGGACAGGCACCATTAGTGATTCCAGGAGAACAGCACAGTCGTCTCTCAGCAGGTGGGAGTGAGAACTAGCCCTGCACTGGGGCTGCTGTAGGAGGAAGGTGCTGCCCACATGCTGAGCAAGTCGCAGGAGCCTCCCAGGCCTGCTGCATCCTGCCTCTAACCGTGCACTACACTACTGTGCCTCAGCTTGCTAAGGGAGTGTGGACTTGTCCTTGTCTTGAGCAACTTTTTCAGAAGGCTGGAAAAAATAGAGGGTAAAATTTCCTCTCTACTCCAACCAGGGTTTCCAGGGGGCAGGCCCTCAGCTCTGGTAGATAAGATATGTGCCAATATGTTGTTATTTCCTATTAAACTGGATTTTTTTACTGACCACGGAGTATTACACTTATTTTTAAATACAAGTTAATATTTTTACACAGCTTCTGGTATTGGTCTCTGATTATCCCATGGAAGTCTTGAATTCCCCTATAAAATTACAAACTTCTCAGGGAAACCATGCACTATAATACTCTACCACTCATGTTCCCCCTGCTCAGTCAGTCCACAGTAGACACTAGGTTCATAATCAATAAATGGGAATATGTAAATAACCCAGTGAATATTCATAGGTTGTAACACTCTGCAACAGGTAAAAATAATAAGGTAGAGCAGCACCCGTAGCTCAGTGGGTAGGCCACCAGCCACATACACCGAGGCTGGTGGGTTCGAACCCAGCCTGGGCCAGTTAAAGCAACAATGACAAGTGCAACACAAAAACAGCTGGATGTTGTGGCGGGTACCTGGAGTCCTAGCTACTTGGGAGGCTAAGGCAAGAGAATCGCTTAAGCTCAAGAGTTTGAGGTTGCTGTGAGCTGAGACACTACAGCACTCTACCCAGGGTGACAGCTTGAATAATAATAATAAGGTAGATCTACATATTCTAACATGGAGAGATTTCCAATTCATTTTATTGTGTTAAGAAGATAAAAGGAGTTGGACACACTATGAAACCCTTTATGTAGAAGGAACTAGTAGAAGAAACAAAGGCCTGGTCCATCCATCTGTTTATTTCCTTCCTCCTACATACTGCTAGTCACAGACATTTGTTCCAATTAAGTGTAGGAGAACTCAGCAATTTCCTTCAGTTTCCCTTTCAAAAGCAATTGTAGTTAATGCTAAGTAAGTAATATGTATAAGTCAGTTAACTAGGACTTGCCACAATAATAGTCACACTTATATGGCACTTACATGGGGTAGACATTGCCATTAGTGCTTTACATGAGTTAACTCATTTAACCCTCACATAGTCTTAGATGAAAGAGAGGTGGCTGGGCATGGGGGCTCAGGCCTGTTAATCCTAGCACTCTGAGAGGCTAAGGCTGGTGGATTGCTTCAGTTCCAGAGTTTAAGACCAGCCAGAGCAAGAGCGAGACCTTGTCTCTACTAAAAAAATGAAAAAATAGCTGGGCATTATAGCACATGCCTGTAATCCCAGCTACTCAGTAGGCTGAGGCAAGAGGATTACTTGAGCATTTGAGGTTGCTATGAGCTATGATGCCATGGCACTCTACCCAGGGCGACAGAGTGAAACTCTGTCTCAAACATAAATAAATAAATAAATAATCCAAGGCACAGAGAGGTTAAGTAATTTGTCCTAGGTCAGACAGCATAGCAAGGAAGGGGCAGACCCAGGATTCAAGCCCAAGCAGTCTAGCTCCAGAGTCTGTGTCCTTAACCTCTATGCTCAAGATGCATTTCTTTGTTTCTGTTTTGTGTACACCTCAATGACGGCCCCCAGTACACTGTATGACTCTTTAACAGAAAAGAAAAAAAAAAAAAAATTCCCCACCTTAACCTATGGCTCCAACTATGGATCTGAAGGTCTGAGGTACCTGTAAGGAGTTACTGATGCCTTCTTGAAACTATGTGTGGACTGCTCCAGAGAGAACATGATCATTTGCTATGATTGTGTTTACTCAAGTGATATACATAGATCTCCCCAACAAGTGCCTCCAGGACAGGTTTTAGCCCCAATCCTGCTCTTATGGAGTAGAACCCTTAGCTTAATAGACAAGGCTGCGATGGTCCAGGTGTGATAAATCCTGCTGATTAAAGATCGAGGGTAGACCCGATAACTCTCTAAGGAACAGATAATAAGGTTTTTAGGACTCTAATTCTTGACTCTTCATAGCCCTCAGGTATTAAGAGTGTTGCTACCTGAAAGCAAATTAGGAGGCTTTGCCTAAGTCTGAGAATAGTATGTTGGAGATGACACTGTGTTTAGTGCTGTTTCAGATTAAATTGGCATCCTTAAAATTTGCCAGACTCAGTGATAGGTATCCCCACTTCACACATGGAATGTTTGCTCTCTGGCAGCCAAACACACTTGGAATTGGCAGTGATGATCTCATAAAGAAGGAAAGCTGAGCAGTTAGTCAGATGATTAATGCTTTATGGAGACAGAGGAGTTGAGCATCACTTAATGAATACAGTAGAACCTCCATAGTTGACCCCTCCCTACATTGACCACCTCCTTAAGTTGCCCTAATTTTTGTAGACCACACATGCACCACATGTTCGTATCAGTACCATAGGTCTAGTTCCTTATTTTGAACACATCCATATGTAGACCAGTTTATTACAGTGCTTTGGGTGGTCAACTTCCAGAGGTTCTACTGTATCTGAATATTGTGGCCTGTCATGGTGGCTCACATCTGTGACCCTAGCACTCCAAGAAACCAAGGCTGGAGGATCACTTGAGCTCAGGAATTCCATACCAGCCTGAGAAAGAGTAAGATCCTATCTGTACTAAAATTAGAAGTAAGTAAGCACTGTGGTGTGCCTTTTGTCCCCCAGCTACTCAGGAGGCTGAAGCAGGAGAATCACTTGAGCCCACAAGTTTGAAGCTGCAATGAGCTACGATGAACCTTTACCAGGGGCTAGAATAAGACTGTCTCAAGAAAAAAGAAATCTTGGGAGGCGCCTGTGGCTCAGGGAGTAGGGCACTGGCCCCACATACTGAGGGTGCCGGGTTCGAACCTGGCCCCAGCCAAACGGCAACAAAAAAAATAGCGGGGTATTGTGATGGGCACCTGTAGTCCAGCTACTCGGGAGGCTGAGGCACGAGAATCACCTAAGCCCAAGAACTGGCAGTTGCTGTGAGCTGTGATGCCACAGCACTCTACCGAGGGTAACAAAGTGAGACTCTGTCTCTAAAAAAAAAGCAAAAAAGGAATCTGGTTATTGTAGAATCAGGAGTTTCCAAACTTGGGGGCAGTTAGAGACCATTATATCCAAAGTCCTTGTTTTACAAATATGGAAATTGAAACTTGAGAAAAAGGTAAGTCTCAGGGTTTATGGCCTGAGAAAAGTTAAAGTGTAGTTATTGCAATAGAATTCCTCTGGCGCAATGACTCCATGGCCCTTAGTCTCCACTACAGTCATTAATTCATCCCATGAGCCTGGTGACTTCTCTTCCTCCTCTCCCTTTCACAGTTCCATTTTTATTTTTCATTGTCCTGTTTGTATTGTGTTTTCTCAGACATAAAAGGAGAATCATACTGCCACTGCACCCCACCCACAGTGACTCCAGTACCACAGACTGCTCCTAACTTCAGGACCAGAAGAACGGAGAGCTGCAGGTTGGGGACACAATTAGGCGTGGTTGGAGACACAGGCGTGCTTTTTATAAATCGTTCGCATACTGGTGTCCAGAGACCTGAGGGTATGGGTGGTTTTCAGGCTTTTCTCTCTCTCTCTCTCTCTCTCTCTCTTTTCCACAATCATTCCCAATCTTTTCCTCAGGCTGTTCTTTTACTTATGTAACCATGTTTACAAGGTGAAATTATTTGACAATTTGCTTGTACTATTTTCAAATAATAAAAACCAGCTATGGCCCTTCTGAAATCTCATCAAAACAAAAGTCCTGAGGTCTCTGTGTACAATGCCCTCTGGCCTTCAAAACCATTGCCTGCATCTTCTTCTCAAACAGACCTACCTTCTTAGGGGTCATGGAGCATTTCTGTTCTGTGGGAACAGGAAGGATGGGAAGGGGCCTGCTGTCCTTGCAGACTCTGAGCCCCTATTGACTGCTGGGGGCTGCTCCTCCAGCCTCCCTTCTAGCCCCTAGCTTTCCTGAGTCCCTTGGTTGACATCTGCTGATTTGCAGGTGGGTTGCAATCAGAAGCCTCGTTTCCTCCACAAGGCCAAGGCAGAGGAGAAAGGCCATGAGGGCCCTAAGTCAGGATCAAAGTCAAGAAAGAATTTCAGATCACTAGCATTGATCAGACCCTTATGCTGAAGAAACAGGCTGCAGGGGAAACCTTTTCTAATACTTTCCTGGTGCCAGGTTATTTCCTAGTCTGACCCAGTAAATATCTGACTTAGAAGACAATGGGACATTTCAGGTAGAAAGGAACTGAGAACCACCAGTCTTGGACAGGGTCCTGGCACTGACTGTCAGAGGAACCCGGGCAGGCTCAGTTTAGCCACTCTCTAACTGTGATCTTGAGCAAATGAACTTCCCTGAGTTTTCTCATCTGTAAATCAGGTTTAATGATACTTAACACTGTTGCCCTGAAAACTCATGGAGGGGCGGGGGGGGGGGGGGGGGGGGGGAATATGTGTAAAATGCCGGCTTTTCAAAAAAAGTGCCCAGAAAGTGGTAGCTGTTAACCTAAGGGAAGCCTAGGGGAAACTCAGCAGGAAATCAAGGTCTCTTCTGAGAAAAAAAGGAACCGAAATAGCCCAGCCTGGCTCTCCCCAGCCCACCGGTCAGCTCCGAGGAGGGGCCGGGCAGCGCCGGGCGGGGCGGCCTGCGCCCACAGTGCGGGGCAGCTGGGGGAGGGGGAGGGGTTGTTTGCGTTAGAGAAGGGCACACGCTGCCCTCGGCCTCCTGCTGGGGAAGGAACTGAGAAACTCACCAAGCCAAAAGCTCAAGGCTGAGTTCTGAGCAGGCCACAGGCCACAGCCCGGTCCCGCACCCCCTGCCGCCCCCGCCGCCCCCGCCGCCCCTGCGTCCTCCCGGGAAGTGCGGGGCCACCTCCCCTCCAGGCCTGGCCCCGAAGGCACCACCGGCGGCGGGCAGGCTGCCCAGCTCACCGCGGCTGCACCCTGCGGCCTGGCCCCCTGGGGCTTGGGGAGCATCTCCTAAGGTGTGCGGAGAGGTGGGGGAGACAGCGGCCTTTTCTTCTCTTCAGGACCAGCCCCACCTCTGACCCTGACTGACCTCTGCTTTCTGACCCACCTCCCCTGCTGGCTGCTACCTCTCAGGCTCCAGGCCCAGGCTTAGGACTGGCAGGGCGGGTGGGATCTGTAATACCTAGAGGAAATGTTGGCAGTCGCAGACACCCCAGCCTGCAGCCCTAAATCCAGCCTGCTGCTGCAGAACTTGACATTAGGCAATGGAAGGAGAGAAGAAACACTTGGTTCAGGCTACTTCGAGCTTGGAACTTTACATAATGTCCTCTGGAGTAATCCTCACAAGGACCCTGTACGGGTGTTTCGTCAGTCTAAGCCCTAAAATGAGGTACCCCAGGCTCTGAGAAATTAGGAATTATACAGCTCCTGGGGGGCTGGTTTGCAATGAAGCCAAGGCAAGATTTTTTTCTTAGCAACTCAGCTTCATACCAAGACACCAAGTGGTGTCCAGACTCAACCCCCCATGGGTCCCCTTGTTTGCTGAGAGCAAAGTTAAAGCCCTTTCTGGGAGAGAGTGAGTGGGGAGGTGGGCGGTCTTTGGATACTCTCCCTCCTCCCAAAAAGTCCACCATAGGTGACAGTAGCTTGAACCACCCTTTCCCACAGCTCCTCTTTGCCATCAGCCAAAAGGAGTCACCCCCCCACCCCCCCATCACCCCCACCCCCATCTCTTCTGAAACCCCCTCCCTTTCCACCTCCTGAGATCAATCAGTCCACTTTCTAAGTCCAGACTATTTTGGCACTTTGGGGGGTCGATCTTGAGTTCCCAGTTCATCTTTCAAGCTCTTAGGTAACACTTTCCCTGGCCCCACAATCTTCTGCAGCACTTCTACTTCCTTCTTTGATAGTCCTTATCACACCCCCTATTGCAATTGCTTATGTCCTTATCTGTCTCCCTGTACAGATGGGGGGAAGTCACCTGAGTGCAGGATCCTCAGTGTTTAACCAGGGTGCAGCTCCCAGATGCCAGTGTTCCCCAGAAACACCGTTTAAAACCTCCGAGCTAGCATTTGCAAGTTGAAGTAAGGCATTAGGGGAAACAACTGTAGAAACCTGACCTTTAATAATCATGGCAATAATCATGCTTAATGGCTATCATTTATTGAGTACCTGTTATGTAATGGGAATTGTTCTAGGCATGTGAGTCCAGCATTTCTCAGACTTAAATGTGCACCCAGTCACCTGGGGATGTTGTTAAAATGTAGGTTCTGACTCCATACATCTGGAGTGGTGCCTGAGAGTCTGCATTTCTAACAAGCTTCCAGGTGGTAACTCATGGATTGTACATTGTGTAGCAAGGCTTTAGTATATTAACTCATTTTATCCTCTTACTAGCCCTATGAAGTATATACCATTGTTATTCCCATTTCACAGATGAGGAAACTAAGAAGTTACGCGTATATGAACTCACATCAAAATAAATAGACTTTGGGGCAATGGGGGAGGAGAGAATAGTGTGGGCAGTGTGTTGTTACAGAAGAAGAGGAAACAAAGCTCTAGACAGAGGAAACAGTATTTACAAAAAGCCTGGCATTGCAGGGAAGTAGACAGGAACCACACACAAGGCTGCTGCACTCACAAGGTACTAAGTGCACAGGACTTGGGGCTGTGAGCTTTCCAAAGGTTTCAAGTATTTTAAGGCCTGAAAAAAAAATCATTGGCACCTACACAGGAAAACTGGACATTTAAATTAATAATTCCCAAAGTCAAATCATTATAAATCATTACAGGCCTACCATTCTGGGACGCTGAGGCAGGTGGAACCTGAGCTCAGGAGTTAAAGACTGGCCTGAGCAACAGTGAGACCCCCATCTGTACTAAATAGACAAACTATCTGGGTGTCATGGCAGGTCTGTAGTCCCAGCTACTCAGGAGGCTGACACAGGAGGATCACTTGAGCCCAGGAGTTTGAGGTTGCTGTGAGCTATAATGCCACGGCACTGTAGCCTGGGGAAATGGAGTAAGACTCTGTAACAAAAAAAACATCATTTCAGAATTTTTACATGAAACAATTCACATTTAGTGAGTGATAATGGGTATATTTTAATATATTTGATAAAAAATAGCATAGGGCCTCAAGGCCAAAGGCTACTAAGTACAATCCAAGCCCTGGCCACATGGGTTTGGATATAATCCTGAGGGCTTCTGGAAACCACTGATAGAAGCAGGGAAATGTTCTCCATGGCTATACTGAGAAGAATAGATTGGAGGGAGGCCAGACTGGCCCAGCAGCTAGAGACCAGATAGGCAGTTACCGTCTTCCAGACTGTGAGACAATCTCTCATCAGTGCCAAGATTAGCATAAAATGATAGCATTATATAACCCAATTATTCTTTGATCCCTCTGGCCCATTCTGACTCAGCATTCTAAATTTACTTAAGATTTGGGGACAAGGGTTTTGCTAAATCCTTTCTCATGAAGGCCAAGATGTTACAGTTGGTATTTAAGAGCGCATGCCTTGAGCCAGATAGACACATGTGTGAACCTCCTCAGCTCTGCTGATTGGCAAAAGTGATTACATCTCTGAGCCTTGGATTCCTTATCAGTAAACATGGGGCTGGTATATTCCTCACAGAATTAAGTGAGACGGGTCAGGGAAGGTGGCTTACGCCTATATTCTCAGAACTTTAAGAAACTGAGGTTAAAGGATTGCTTGAAGCCAGGGGTTCAAGACCAGTCTGAGCAACGTATTAAGACTCCACTTCTACAGAAATTTTTAAAAATCATCCAGATGTGGTGGTGCGCTCCTGTAGTCCCAGCTGCTCTAGAGGCTGAGTCAGGAGGAGGTTTGAACCCAAGAGTTTGAGGCGGCAGTGAGCTATGATCACACCACTACACTCTAGCCTGGGCAACAGTGAGGCCTTATCTCTAAATAAAACCAAATAGAACAAAACAAAAGAATTAAGTGAGATAAACTATATACACAGGGCCTCCCACAGAGTAGATACTTTAAAAAAAATGGTAGCTATTATCATATATGTGGACCCAGTCAAGTTTTCTCTAGGAGGGAAGAGAGGGAAGAGTGAATAGTTTAGTCTGTTTATCAATCTTCTGAGGTTAAAATTATTATCTCCATTGTTCAGATAAGGAAGAGAGCTCAGAGATTAGATAACAGCTCAGTAATCTGGGGGCAGAAAGTCGTCCTCCTGCAAGAGCTGGAATCTTATTTTGTTTTCACTTTGTACTCTCCCCAGCAGTGGACATGGGCCATTTCCACCACTCCAAGAGGACTCCACACCTCTTCCCCTTATGGCATGAATCAGCCATGAGGGTCCAGGGCACACCAGCCTCTATATCTCTTCTTCCTCAACTTTTCCGACCTCCCTATTCTCTTGCACCCCACTTTTATAGCTTCTGGATTTGTCTTACTAAAGAGCTTGTCTCTTTGAGACTCAGACAGAGCCGCCCCAGACTGGGATGCTGTCCAGGGTACCTCCCTTTAAAGGGAGCAGATAAGTAGGTCACATCAGGATGGTGGAGGAGGAAAAATACAGCAGGTCACATGGAGACTGGAAAACAAAATAACAGGGTTTCTCTCTTTCCTCAATCTCTGTCTCACAATCTCACAGAGACAGCCCCTGCTGGCCGCTATTAATGTGGGCAGCATTTTGGAGACAGCACAGGCAAAAACTCTTGGGGTTTGGAGACATTAGTGGAAACCGTATTGAACACAGAGCTTGCCTACCTTGTCCTCTCCTGTGTCCCAGCCTGCCTCCTCTTCAGCCTACCCCCACAAGCCCCAAGTTGATTTTTCTCCTATATGATGTAAAGAAATCTCAGCTTTTACCGGAGTTTGCACTCTGTTGACTGTTAAAGGGCCTGAAAGCACAGAGCTCTGCGACTTGGATGCTCTGTGGGCTGGGAAGGTGCTGGCTATGACTGCTGGGAGAGCCCAGGATCTCACTTAGAGAGACGCTGCTGTGGCAACCAGGACAAGCGGTGGGCTTTGCAAGATTACTATTCCCCATTTCAACCCTCGGGAAGACAGTTCACAAATGGGTGTGATGAGCATTAAGTTACACATATCACTGTGAAAAGCAGAGAGAAACAGAGAGAAACAAGGAGAGAGGCAGGGTGTGGCATTGAAGATCCAGCACTGCCAACCCCACCCTAACCCACTATCCCTGGGGACTGAGCTCTGTTTGAATCATAACACTAGGCGGTCACATTTCTAGGAAACTGCGGCTGGGGGGAAAGGTCCTGGCTGTGTGAGTAAGGCTGTGTACAGATTAGGACTGAAAGTATGTATCCGGGTAGACAATTGGTCCCTGGACTCCATGCCCAGGGCACAAGGCAAGCACACAAAAACAAAAAGAGCAAAGCCTGACCCCTTGAACTTTGGGGTAAACAAACCTACTTCCCTGGATGGGAGTTGTGGAAACAGGGAGTTCACCTTTGGAGAGGCCGGAGGGGTTTTCCATTCTCCTGGCATGGAGCCCAGTGAACTTCTAGGCTCACCATTCCAGGACACTGGGAGCTCTTTTGCAGAGGCTCAGAGGTAACACTCCAGATTTGGGATGCAACTTTCTCCCACTTGACTTCCACACTGTCCCCAAGGCCCTGGCAGATTGTTCAGGGACACTAGGCCCCTCTACTCTTTTTCCTCTACCTAGACGTCTGTGCCCAGGTGCCCTGTGGAAAGCCCTACTCTTGTCTGAGGCAGTTGTCCTCCCTCCTGTGAGGAGCACGGCTGGATGACAAGAGAGAGACATCTGTCTTCACCTGTGCTTTCATTATGCTAATCTCCTTTTTTACCAGGTTGGAGTCATGCCAAACCATTTTTCATCAAAGTGAGTGTAAAGGGCATGCCAATGGTAGCAGTGACAGTGTGGTGGTGCTCCATATCAAAACAGTAAGTTCGGACATGTGTGGCTTAGATCCTTTGTCTTCTCAGAAAGTGACTGGCAGTGGTGGTAGCTCCTCCTCCCTGCAAACTGGACCCCTCGACTTGACAACATCTGTGCCTGACCCTGAGAGGGCTGTCTTACCCCAGGTCTAGAGCAAGTGCTGTAGGACTATGCAGGAGGAAGGGGCGGGTCCCGAAGCCTCCGTGTATATAAACAGGGGTTCCAAAAGTGTGCCCCGCATCTGCATCCCCAGGGAACCTGTTAACATACAGGTTGCTGGGCCTCATTCCCTGCATCCATTTCTGCTCAGACCTACCAAATCAGAAATTCCCAAGCAATGGGATGCTGCTGTTCCAGGAATCACATCTGAAAGCCACTGAGTGAGAGTAAAGAGAAAATCTAGGTTTGAGTCCTGGCCTGACACTCCCAAGCTCTGTGATCTTGTACTCTCTGAGCTTCAGTTCCACATCCATTAAAGGTGCAGTAATGATCACTGGGCAGTTAGAGGATCTGTCTGCCTCATGTATTTGAAAGACCTTTCCACTGTGCATGGAAAATTGTATATATAAATTAGTCAACAAATACATTATTTATTGAGTAGTTTGCCTGCTGTTCATCAGATACTCTGCCTAATGCTGTGGTCAACTTTGGGCAAGTCATATGTGAGGATTCTAAGTTAAACGCCTCATGTCTCTGAATCTCGCTTTTTTCTCCTCTATAAAACACTAGACCAGTTCCCTAGAGATGACCTGACCCATCACTCTTGCTCTGAAAAGGCACCTGGGCTTTTGGGGGGATGTCCTAGAAAGAGATGGTCAAGGAAAACAATTGTGGTTCCCCTCACCTCTCCAAATTTAACCCGTCTCAGGGTTAGACTTCTATCCAGGAGCTCGAGGGGCTCTTAATCTAGTAGACCAAACTTGGCTTTCAGGATCCACCAGGATCTCTTTCCAGCCTGCCTTTATAAACTTTGTAATCCTATTTCTTACTCCCTTATTTAGCCTTTTTTTTTTTTTTCTTTTCAATTTTAAAAACAGAGTCTCCCTGGGTAGAGTGCTGTGGCAAGCAACTCAAACTCTTGGGCTCAAGCAATTATCTTCTCTCAGTGTCTAGGGTAGCTAGGAGGGGTTCCAACCACACCTGGCTAGTTTCTCTATTTTTGATAGAGATGGGACCTTTCTCTTGCTTAGGCTGGTCTTGAACTTCTGAGCTCAAGCAATCCACCTGCCTCGGCCTCCCAGAATGCTAGGATTATGGGCCACCACATCCAGCCCCTCATCCATTTGCCTTACAGCCTAGACTGCAGAGACAAATTGGATGACTCATCCTCCCCCAGTGACCTCAGTTTTCCTGCCTCCAGCCTTAGTTCACATTCTTCTTGCCACTTGAATACCTTGCACTAGTCAAAATCCTAGTCACTCCTTTTGTTTGTTGGTTGGTTTATTTGTTTGTTTATTTGAAATTTTGGAATATTACAGGGGTATAAATGTTTTGGTTGCCTGAATTGCTTTTGTATAGTTTGAGTCAGAGTAAAAAGTGGGCCCTTCAGTGGAGAATGTGCATTGTTCTTGTTAGGTATGAATTTAGCCCTCCCTTCTTGCCCTCCCACAGGCGTGCTTTCTGTTGAGTTTTATTAGCAAATGTGCATATAGGTGTTGATCAATTAGTTCTAATTTAATAGTGTGTTCGTTTTTCCTTTTTTTTTTTTTTTTTTGAGACAGAGTGTTAACTCCGTCACCCTGGTTGGAGTGCCATGGTGTCATAGCTCACAGCAACCTCAAACTCTTGGGCTCAAGGGCTCATCTTCCCTCAGTTTCCCAAGTAGCTGGGACTACAGGTGCCCAGCACAAAGCCAAGCTAGTTTTTTCTATTTTTAGTAGAGACAGGGTCTCACTCTTGCTCATGCTGATCTTGAACTCCTGAGGTTAGACAATCTACCTGCCTCAGCCTCCAAGAGTGCTAGGATTACGGGCATAAGCCACCATGCCCAGCCTTGTTTTTCCTTGCTTGCAAAACTTCACTTGGAAGAATGGTTCCATCCAGGTTGTTGCAAAGGTTCCCCCCTTTTTTTTGTGGCTGAAGATTACTCTATACATATGCCATGGTATTTTATTAATCCACTCATGTATTGATGGGCACTTGGGTTGTTTCCACATCTTTGCAATAGCAAATTGTGCTTCAATAAACATTTGAGTATGTGTATCTTGCTGATAAAATGCTTTTTTCCCCTTAGGGTAAATACCCAATAGTGGGATTGCTGGATCAAACAGTAGGTCTACTTTTAGTTCTTTGAGGTATCTGCATATGACTTTCCATAGAGGTTGTACTAGTTTGTAGTCCCACCAACAGTGCATTAGTTTTCCTTTCTCTACACATCCACACCAGTATCTTTTGTTTGGGGATTTTTTTTTTTTTTTTTTTTTTTTAATAAAAGCCATTCTCTAGCTGGGCATTGTGGCCTGTAGTCCCAGCTACTTGGGAGGCTGAGGCAAAACCATCACTTGAGCCCCAGAGTTTGAGGTTGCTGCAAGCTGTGATGCCATGGCACTCTACTGAGACTCTGTCTCAAGAAACTAAATAAATAAAAAATAGAAGCCATTCTTACTGGAGTTAGGTGATACTTCAGTGTGGTTTTGCTTTTCATTTCCCTGATGATTAGAGATGTTGAGAATTTTTTCATATGTTCATTGGCCACTCATCTACCTTCTTTTGAACAGCTTCTGTTTGGCTCCATGCCTGTAGCTCTGCGGCTAGGGCACCAGCCACCTACACCGGAGCTGTTGGGTTTGAATTCAGCCCAGGCCTGCCAAACAACAATGACAACTACAACCAAAAAAAAATAATAGCAGGGCATTGTGGCTGGCGCCTGTAGTCACAGCTACTTGGGAGGCTGA
>CAUYPK010165016.1:0-19254 GCA_963574355.1 Loris lydekkerianus | reverse complement strand
CTTTTTTTTTTTTTTTTTTTTTTTTTTTTGTGTTTCCCTCATATCCTGAGTTTCTGCCAAGGCAAACTGGTACAAGCTGGCGCCATCAGACGAGCTGTACACAGAGTCCAGGTCTCTGGAGCAATTCATATCCAAGTGTGTTCTTGCTCTAAATCTGCATCCAACACTTAGTCAGGCTTGGAGGCCCATAAACACCTTATAAAAAGGAACATGGATCAGAGACACCTTCACTGTGTTGTCATGTCATGTGCAAGATGTGAGGGTGAGAAGCAAGTCACAACGCCCAGCCTCTCACCGTCAGAACGTTCCTGGGCCTGTTCAATTCAGGACCTGGCCCCGGGGCTCTTCCAGGGAGACCTGCTCTTTGAGGGCCTTTGCCACCTCCCTCTGCCTTGTGTTTCCCTGTGAGAAAGGACACAAAAGTCCCGCCGGAGCCCCTTTGCTCGGCAGCACTGTGTGGCAGCAAAGCGTCTCCAGCGAGTATTTCCGTGGGAAGGTCTTCCATCTGGAACTTGGCAGAGAGGGGAAGTTTCCTTGAGGTTCTGCCACACTCTTCCCTCAGTTCTGCAGAAGGTGCAGGCAGGAAGGCCCTGTCTGATTTGGGGGACGGTGCTGGTATGTCTCATGGAGTCAGTGCCTGTTTTCCCCATGTCTGAAAGGCGCTGTGAAAAAGAATGCGGTTTGTCCCACCCCTACCTCCCATCTCAGGTCACAAGATGTAACAAGTTCATGCACTAATTCCTTCTCCTTCGGTTAATAGAATAACGCAGATGGTAACACTTAGCCTGGCATCGGGCACAACTGGACCAACAGCAGAGGGAAAACAGAGGCAGATCGGCCCCTTCTCAGCACTCCACCAAGCAGAAGTGATTTTCAGCATCGTCTTTACCCTCGGCTGGGCAACCCCGGGAAGCTACTCCGACAGGAAGGTGCAGGTCTCTGGCAAGGGCCCTAGTCTCCAGCCACTCATCCTGCAAAATGCTCATAGCATGTTACAGAAATAATACCAGACAACAGCTTCACCGCTTCCCAAGGGTCACTGAGCGGCAATGCCCTGGTGAAAGTTCCAGAACCATCCCCTAGGTTGTCTGCGAGATGGTGAACAAAATAGTAAGGGGAACAGGGAGAGGGGTGTTGAGACAGAACCAGAAAAACCATAAACAGACACTTCCTGGGTCTCTGGACATCCACCTTGACCACTGTGCACCTTGAATGTTCAAATAGAGGACAGGTTTCATTCAAATCGTTTACCTTTTACCAGATTATGACCTAACTTTTTTTCAAAGGTGACAGTGAGCCTTTGGTGATCAAATGGCTTTGAAGCCTAACCAACAAATATCTTCAAATTTCAAGCTGTTCACTGATGACCAAAGTAGCCAATTCTAGTTCCTAAGATTCTACTTTCTCACATGTGAACGAAATTGGGGCAGTAGTATTTTTAACCCATTTTCTCTCTAGGGATCAAATAAAATGTCTACAGCAGTGACTGAGACATAAAAATAGTAGTCACTAATTATTATTGTCATTTTTAATATGTGCTAAGCATTGTGCCCCACACTATAGGCGTATTTCTAATTCAACTTAGCTAAGTGCTTGCAGGTGGTGCTTTTGTAACCTCTTTCCCATGTTGCAAATGAAGAAACTAGCATTTAGTGATAAGATCCCACAACCTGTAAGTATTGGGTCTTGGCTTGAAACCAGATCTATCTATCTGTGACTTTAGAGCCCAAGTTCACAACCACCTAACAGATGCTAAGTAAATAGTATCTGTTAACATTTTCATCATTATCATCACTACATTAACCAAAACATAAGGGACCTCAGTGCCTTGCTAGACAGTTTGTATATGGACTCTGTAACCTTGGGTTTAAGAATAATGTAGTAAAGTTTACAGGAAGCAATTCCTAACTTGTTATTGTTTTGAAAATCAAAGAGGATGCCGATGAGATATACAACTGGGAATTTATATGAGATTAGGTCTAAAATACATATTTGTGAATATGTGTGATTATTGCCTGTTTTGAGCCCTGTTTTTATGACAACAGCCTCCCTTTTGTCCTGAGAAGAAACCCTTTCTCTCCATGTGGCTCTTGATGAGAACAAGTTACATTTTCCCGCTGCACCAGGTCACAAGCGTGGGCCACCATTAGTTACAGACCTGTCTATAGAGATCAGTCCATGCAGTGAACCTGTGATGCAAAAGGGCCAATGAAGATCATTCCAGAAAGTAACATATTATAGAATATATAGATAATATTCTATTAGAAGAATGAATGTATCTCTGTCTTGTGTCATTGCAAGGTTGGATGACAAGTCTGAAGCTTTCGGTAGCCATTTCCTCTTCTGTCTTTTTAAATAAATGGGGGAAGTTACAGCAGGAGATAATGTAACCATCACTGGGAGAGCCAGGGATGTAGAGAAGGAAGAGGAAAAAGAAAGAGCAGGGGGAGGAGGAGAAAAAAAAAAGAGAAAAAAAAAAAAAAAGGGAAGGAAGACAGGGGAAAAGAGAGAATAAGTGGCTGGAGATGTTCATCTCAGAATCCACTTTGTGTATAAAATAAATTCTACTTTCACTTTTCATTATTGAATCTCCCTAATTTTACATGGAAGGATACTAATTGGGAAGGTATATATGTATACTAGATTTCTAAACAATGAAGTTAGATGAGCTTGATAAGAGCAGCTTCAAAATTCTAGAAAGGACCAACATTTCTGGGTCTCCAGACTTTCTTGGTCTCCATCTCCAGAACATGGGTCCTTGTCCCTACCAGAGCATCATTCATAATAGCACATTCCAATTACATTTCAAAATTGGGTCTTTATTTCAGTTGTGTGGAGCGATGAAAAGAAAATGGGCCTCAAAAGAAGAGAGACCTGGTTTCAAATGCATTTGCCAGAATGGAACTCTACGATTGTGGACAAACAATTTACATTCCCCGAGTCTCCATTTTCTCATCTCTAAGTTGAAGGTGGACGTTCGGGTGTGAGGACAGTTTCACTGGGCCAGTCAGATGATTCAGGCCAGACAGGAAAGCCCTGACATGATAACCAGCCCCTAAGGTGCCTTCTGAAATTGTGTGTTTGTTCCACCAGGTTCGGGTCCACTCTCCCATATAAGACACTGCCTAGTCAGTGAAGATAAGTACCCAAAGGCCTTCTGGGAACCCGAGGAAATTCCCACAGTACAGAATAATGGTGTTGCTGTGTGTGATGGGAGTTGTACATGGCCATCATGTGTAATGAGCTCTCAGCCTCAGTGTTCAGAATAAGTTAGCAAAAATTAACACAGTAAGTGAAGCCCTTAATTCGTCCACTAAATGAACAACTACATTTCATACATCATTACCAAATCCCTCTGCTGCTTTCTGCTTTGTAGTAACAGGCTCACAGCTCTCCCTGCCCCTGTTTCTGCAGTGGGGAGGAATGAACTCGAAGGCCTTCTCTGAGCACAGCGTACATCTAGCCACAGGGACACCAGGGCAGGACCGATGAACCCCTCGTTCACTTGGCTGGTTGGCCTAGAGAAGGGTGTGTTGCTGGAGGTTTAGGGAATTTTATAGTTGAAGTTGGTTTTGTTCCTTTTTTACTTTCATATCCTCTCTAGTAGTGTGTTCTGCGGGGTTTCTATCTCAACCTCTCTCCTTTTCCTCCTCATCCTGTGTCTTTGCGCCCTGGTTCTAGGCAATGGGCGCGAGGCTAAATGAGACACAACCTCCTGCCTCAAAGAGCTCACAGTGTCTTCGAGGACGCAGACTAGGGGCAGGTTTATGATCACTGCTCCTTTAACTCGCAGTCAAGGAGGTGGAGCCCAGACTCATGCCAGAGTGCAGGGCCGGCTGGCTCCTCTGCCCCCGAGAGGTGACATGAAAGGGTGTCTATGCCTCACATGGTGCCCAGATGCCTCCCTTTGTACCCTGTGAGCCAGTTAGGAGGGGACTATCTTCCTATAGAAGCAGAGCGACTTAATGCCTGGCAGACCCTGAATGTAAATTTCAAACGTTGTGATTTAAGTGAAACTTATTTAAAGTGAAACTTGTGATCACACTGAAGATACAGCCTGTCTTTATGTTTTGCCCAAAGCCAAGTTTATATGGCATTCCTTTCCTTCCCGTCTTGACGCCCATTGGGTAGAGGTGTCCTTTTGGCTGACTCAGAACGTTCATGGAGAAAAAACAGGGCCTCATCTCTCCTCCTGAAAATGATTTCTCCTTTTTAAATATATCTGCTGGTAAAATGTTTACAAGTGTGATATTTCACAAGAGGAGCAAAGGATATTATTAACCGTGATGAAGGTCTGATCTGCCTCCTCATTCAAGCAGCACCCCTCATAGTTCTAAGATCAGGAGTATGAAATCCATGGGTCCAGGCAGGAGGGGATTGAGTAGAATACAGGAATACAAGGAAAATTATAGTGGGAAAGAACTTGGATCAATCCTCCATCTGAGTCCTAATTTTTTTAAGGAGTACATTTATCCATAAACTGCCATTTTTAATCCCAAGGTAGTGTTTTGCTCCCATGCATCTGGGAAAATGAATTAATGTTCATTTAGCATCTACTATGTTTTGCAACCAAAAAAAAGAGAGAGAGACAGAGAGAGCATATTAATAATTTACAGCACCTCATGCAAGTGTCTACAGTTCAATTTCCTTTGCTAATTTGTTGTTGAGGTTCCATCTCTATGAAGAGATTTCCCTTACTAAGCATTTCCCAAGTCTTTTTCAGTCTCTGTTTTCTTTATTTCCTAATTTTAAAAATTGTCCACAAGGGACCAGGAATGAGAGGACAAAATCAACAGAGTGAGGCCGTGAGGGATTTGGTTGCTGAGACTCAAGAGGGTCTTGCTTCTGTTGGAGCTTCAAGTTCAATAGCCGTCTAAGTAACAAAACAGAAACAGTTCCCTTGGCACTCATTGGAAGAGGGAGGGAGAGTTGTGGGAGCAACTGGATGGTCTTCTAAGAGGACCAAAAGCAAAATCTGAGTGAAGTCAGTTAAATCCATGAATAAAGTAATTTTTACAGAGTTTTCCCAGCAGAGAGTAAAGGTCATATTGAAGATTGATGCACTTCCACCTGGATTTATCAAGCCTCGTGAGGAAGGGCGTTGGGACTGAAGAGGATGGCAACAGTCTATTCAGGGTAGCATTTTGTCCTGAGAGAATGGAGGCTGTGGAAACGCCTCCCCTCGTGCCCTGGCAAACTGGTCCAAAAGGCTAGGAGGGGCAGGCTGGAGGCTGCACCTCACCTTGGGAGAGCAGAAGAGGATATCAGGGATGGGGGGGCAAAACTGGGCTCTGCTGTAGTCCCTGGGGTGGGGGAGATGATGTCCAATGGGGCTTGTCTATTTCTGTCTGCTAACCAAGAGCTGAGATGAGCTGGGAGGAGAAGACTTCAGGTTGGGGTGAATGGGCCAGCCCTCTGAACTGAGATAGCAAGGGCAGAAGCAGGGCCAGCAAAGCCTTCCCAAGGAGGAGCTGAATCTGGGGTTGGGACTAGCCATGGTATAGAGAACATGTTACTTGATTCATGAGCACCTATTGATTGCCTACTGCCTTCCACAGACACAAAGCTATAAAAAAATCAAGAGGGGAAGAGAGACAAGCTGAGCAACTTCCAAGATAATGTAATAAGAAGCTTGAAAGGGAAGTGTAGAGGAAGCTAAGAGCACATCTAATTAGCTGTGTTAGTGGGGAAGGCCTCCCTCTTCCCTCCTTGACATTACCCTAGTTCAGATAGCCATCATTTTTCACCTGAGCTCTGAAACCACTTGCACTAATCTCTTCATATGGACTCATTCACCTCTCCAACACAGCTGATCATGTTTTGTGCCTGCCTAAAACTGAAAGGGCATAGTCCCCTGAACCCTTGTAAGGTGAATCAGTCTCATTTGTGCTCTTTGAGGTATGAGGCCCTGAGAAGGAACATTTCCATTTCCAGTACTTGGGCTAGGTGTGAGTTTGAGTCTCCCCTAGCTCACAGAAGCGTCCTTACTGAAAAATGCAGGCAGTTACGCCTTAAAGAAAAGGATGTGTCGGAGGGCCCCGCCAAGTCGCAGCTGGGGACAGATCATCTGCCTGGGGCAATGGGCCATTGCACTTGTTCCCTACCTCAATTTACACAGTAACTTTCAGTTAGTCATATAGGGAAGTGGGCAAACAGAACAGACAACCCAGAGCCTTTGTGGTTTATCTCCATTGTTTATCTCCAAGCAGGACATTCTTAGTTTAGAAAGGTGTGTACGTACTTTGCTGCGTCAATGCTGATAAGGAATCTTTATGACGGTTTTGTTGTCTTTTGTCTTCTTTACTCTTGGATTATTTTTATCTAATGAGTTTGGATATATAAGAAAGTGAATAATGACAGGTTATTGTTGATGTGCCTGAGCGAGCACCAGCCTTCCCTTTTAAAATCATTTATTTCATCTGCAGTGCTTCCTCTGTGTCATTGACCAAGTAGCCCAGTGGACAGCAACATAAAACATTTTCATGACATCCCACACCAAGGTTGAGATGATCAACATTCTTTCATGTGAACATCATGGCCCTGCTATATCTGACTTGTTTTATTCTCCAAATTATTTTCCTCTACTCTCTTTGACCCTCTGAAATGAGGCCTAAGGCCAGATGGCTGTAGGATATCCAGGCAAAGACATGCAGGAAAGCACAGGTTATATACAAGAGAAAGTGTGGGGTGAGGATAGAGAAGAAAAGGAAAGTTGTCTCTGAAGTTTGCTCTCTGGAACACTCGGAGGAGGTATGGTGGAAAGATGCTTCCCTCCAAGATTTCTGGCCCATGGTTTATGCACACTTGCCCTAAGTTATTAACCAAACATTAATCTAGGTATTGCTGTGGAGGAAATTTGCAGATGTAATTGAGGTCCCAAATCCATTGATGGGAAAACTACTGGAGTGAACTTGACCTAATCACACGCAAGGCATATTTTCCAGCATCATAGAAGTCAGAGCCTTGAAGCACAAAAGAGATTCAAGGGACTATTGCTGGCTTGAAGATGGAGAGGCCAGGTGGCCAGACATGGGGGTGATCTCCAGGCACTGAGAAAGGTTCCTTATAGGCAGCAAGGAAATGCAGATTTCAGTCCAATAACCCACAAGAAATGAATTCTGCCCACAACTAGTGAGCTTGGGAGAGGACCCTAAGCCTCAAATGAGATCTCCAGCCCACTGACACCTTGGTTTCTGCTGGGTGAGATGCTCAGCAAGGAACCTAGTCATGCTGTGCCCTGATTTTTGATCTATAGAGATGGTGAGATAATAAAATTTGTGACATTTGAAATTTCTGAACTTGTGAGTACACAGAAACAGAAAGATAATACTTTAAATAAAACAAAAATTCCCAAAGGCTTAGTTATACAGAACTTAAGTGAGCATCCTTCCCTCCTCACTGTGTTTTTTCTGATACAGATGGTGGCTCAGAGCGTAAGGAATAGTGCCTGTCACCACACCATACAAACAGGGCAGGAATTAGCTCTACTCCTTGTGACTGAAACTTGGAGTCACAAGTCTGATTTCTTGAAATATTTATGCCTGAGTTCTTTTCGGTTCCAGAATAGGGATAGAAGAGATTGCAGATATTTATATTATCGTTCTGACTATGAGTGGGTAAAATATAAGAATGGGCTGAAAACTGGTGTTAGAGACATGGGTGTTACCTGTGGAATAAGTAAATGATTACCTTAATATAACTTCTAAGGTTACTCCAAAATAGCCAACTTTAAAAGTACAGTGCATCTTAGAATGGGTACAGGCAAAACTTACTAAATGCAGAATACAAATGTCTACATACAGTAACTAAGAAAAGGCCATGAAGGCTACGTTGAACAGTTTGATGAGAATATTTCAGATTGCATATGAAACCCGCACATTGTACCCCTTAATTGCACTAATGTACACAGCTATGATTTAACAATAAAAATAAATAAGTTAAAAAAAATAAAGTTTGTGAATTGAATTTGGGAGTGCTGGCAAATACTACAGCCCAAAGTGCTTATAGATGATGGCGTGAGTGCCAGAGGGACCGCCTCAGCTGTCTTTTGGCAGATAGCACAGATGGGAGCCCTGTATTCTCCACTGGGAGGGTACTGGGCTGGCACTGACACTTGATCTGTGGCATTGTCCTCCAAATACACATAGATTGAGAAAAGAAAACTCTTTTCCAAGTGAGAGCTACTGGCACCTTGCCCAACCACCAGGCTTTGCTTGTTTGAGGGAAATTTATTATAAGAAAAAGGGACAAACCATAAAACCCAGACTTCAGTGTTGAAAAATTAATTAGGTCTTTGGCCCTCTCTTTTCAGCATTTGCAAAGAATTCCCTTATATCCTTAGCCAGCTCAGTGATAGGGGTTAAATATGTGTACCTTAGAGATCACTCCTATGGAAGCCTTTTCATGAGGGTAACTGTGCTGAACTAGGAGCCCTTCTGGTCTCCCTAAAGGATATATCAAGGGAAGGAAACTAACTTGACTTGTTGGCATCAGAAAAGACTTCCCAATGGAGGCAACACTGGGACTGAAGGAGAATGTTTGTGTCCCAGGCAGAGGAGAGGCCAGGCAACAGAGTCAGAGGTTGCAGAAGGTGTAAAGACAGTAACGGTAATGAACATGAAAGATCCAAGATACTGAAATTCAGAATCAACATGCTTGGAGGAAAGAACTGAGCCTGTGGCAAGAAGAGAGGGTACAAGGTTGGAGAAGTAGGTCTGAGTCACAATGGAGGGCTCCTTGATGCTTTTCTAGGCAGGCTAGGCTTTAATTTTCCAATTAAAATTAAAATTTAAAAAAAAAAAAATTTTTTTTTTTTTTTTACCAAGAATGTGAATTGATTATTCTCATTTCAGAATATTATCTCTGAGACTGGAAGTGCAAAGGATAAGCTGGGAAGTCTGAAATGATACCCCATTTTCCGGCTTTGTCTATGTCGTGAACTATGATAAAGAATGCGGGGTATCTTACAAGGGTATATGTGAAACTTAGTAAATGTGGAATGTAAATGTCTTGGCACGGTAACTGGGAAAATGCCAGGAAGGCTATGTTAACTATTGTGATGAAAATGTGTCAAATGGTCTGCGAAGCTAGTGTATGATGCCCCATGAGCATATCAATGTACGCAGCTATGATTTAATAAAAAAAAAAAAAAAAGAAAGAAACACAACATGGGGGTGTCTGTGGATCATCATGTTGTGTCCTATTGTCAAATTTGCTACTGATTTATGCTTGTATGTGGGGGGCTGAGCCAACAAGAGACAGACCATCTGGAGGGCTCTTTTGTTTTAAGAATGTGACTACAAAATATTCACTATCCAAAGTAGTCTCACTGAGGAGTGGATGTAAGTCTGGGGTGGCCAGGGGCGAGAGAGACCAATCCAGTGGCTGCCCTGCAGGGCCGTCGTGTCAGGGAACGGCTGCTTGGACAGAGTAGTCGGTTTCTGTCCATTCTATGCTGCTGTTATGACTTTAAACCTTCCCAGTGTCTGTTGATTTAAAGTATTTGAAAAAATATAGCTGAAGGTCATAGGCTGTGGAGTGAGTCTGAATCCCAGCTCTATCATTCACTAGCTTCCTGGTCTTGGAAAAGCAACTCAAACTCTTTTACTGCAGGTTCTTCATAAGGAATGTTCTCTGCTGGGTTTGTATTAGTGTCAATATGCATAAAGCAGGTTTTCTACAACTTGGCACTATTGATGTTTGGGCCAGACAGCTTCCCTGTGCAGCTTGCTCTGTGACTGTAGGGTGCTCAGTGGTTTCCCCGGCTTCTGAAGAGGTAACAGCAGCTGTACCTGTTGAAAGGTAAATTCTAATACCACCGACACCAGGAACAACTCCTTCAACCCCTCCTTTCCCTGCTCACCAGTTGGGACAACTAATAACTGTCTCCAGACATGCTAAGTGCCTTCTGGAAACTGAGAAGGCTGATATGAAATGAGAGTTAAAAGAAGATGACACATAATTGGTATTGGATGCTCTGAGTTTTTGTCAAGGTGTATACCAATAAATAGTGCGGGGGCTAAATCCGGGTGTAGCTGTTTGATTTTTCTGATGGCCTATGCCTTCCCCTGCCTGTTTTCAGCTCTAAGAATGTTCCATCCAACATTTTTCAAACATTTACTGTCTTCTGCTGTCTAATTTTTCTCTTGCCAGTATGCCAATTAAACACATATTGGAACTTCTATTTCTATCTTCCGTGGCCCCTAACTTCTCATGCCTTTTTCTCTCTGTAAGTCCTGGTATGTTCTGAATGATTCCTGCAGAGCTCTTTTTCTTTTAGGGATTCTTTTTTTTTAGGACAATCTTATATTAATCTGTCACTACTGAGGTTTTTTTTTTTTTAATTTTAATGACTATAAATTTTATTTAACATTTTAGTCTATTTGTTTTCCATATCTACCTTCCATAATACTTTCTTTTCTTTTAGGTTGTATTTATTTCCCCCCGTTTGGATATTATAAAATAACAATTATATCATTTTAAAGCCTC
Source organism: Loris lydekkerianus (assembly GCA_963574355.1). Classification (NCBI taxonomy): domain Eukaryota; kingdom Metazoa; phylum Chordata; class Mammalia; order Primates; family Lorisidae; genus Loris; species Loris lydekkerianus. The sequence continues at coordinate 8,766 of CAUYPK010165016.1, read as the reverse complement.
TTATGTATTGCTCTGATATTGATGAACCTTCTACTCAGGGTAATGTATTTTTTATGTCCTTTATAATTTTCATCAACTCGCTTTTGGTGAAACTATTATTGAGGTTTCATATTTTCTTTCATCTATAGAGCTGACCCTATTAATAATTTTGTGGTTACCTCTGAGGTAGACCAACTTGTTCACTCATTCTAGGCATGCTCTCAAGTTATTTTTTAATATTATTCTTTGCATGCCTGTATGAGTAATGAAAGACTTTAGATACCACACACTTAAAAGATGTAGCCTGATGAATATAATTTTTTGCAGTAGACTTTTTCCGTACAAGTCTCAAGGTAGAAAGTTCATTTTCATGTTACATCACTAGTGCATGGAGCTTTGTCAAAGGGATTTTCCAATCTGATGTCTGACTATTGGGAGACCCTAATTTCAATTTCTTGTTTGAGTATGACTAGCTTGGACACTGTCTTAGTCTGTTTTATAACAGAATACCAAATAGTGGGTAATTGATAATAAACAAAAGTGTATTTGACTCATGGTTCTGGAGGCTGTGAAGTCCAAGAGCATGGTGCCTGCATCTGGTGAGGGCCTCTGTGCTCTGCCATCTCATGGTGAAATGTGGAAGGGTAAGTGAGAGCAAGAGCATGAACACAGCAGAGGGCCAAACTTGCTGTTAAAACAAAGCTTGCTCATGTGCTCACTTCAGCAGCACATATACTAAAATTGGAACGATACAGAAAAGATTAGCATGGCCCCTGAGCAAAGATGACATGCATATTCATTAAGCATTCTGTATTTAAAAGAAAAAAAAAACTTGTTCATGATAATTAACCTATTGCTGTGATAATGACATTAGTCTATTTAATCTCCTTTTATTAGGCTCCAACTCCCAACGTTGTTGCATCAGGAATTAAGTTTATAATACATGAGTTTGGGGGGACTTGTTCAAATCATAGCAGCTACCAACAGTTTCATTACGCTCATTTGATTTCAATACCCTGGTCTAACTATGCTAGAACATAGAACCATAATGAAACTATTCCCTTTTCACTACTGACACCTACGGAATTATGTTGATATAATTCTGGTTATATATAATTTTGATATTTGCTATAATTTTAAATATAAAAATCTTTAGTTTTGGCCTTTGGTCAAAGTATATGAAATTTTATTACAATAGGAGGAACGAGTCCAAGAGATCTATTATACATTATAGTGAGTATTGTTAATAACTTGAAAATACTTGAAACAACTTGAAAATATTGGTCATGTTGGAAAATTGCTAAGTGAGTAGGTTTTAAGTGTTCTCACCACAAACAAGGTAAGTGTGTGAGGTAATAGGAAAATTAGCATGATTTATCCATTCTACAATGTATACATATATCGAAACATTATGCTACACACCACAAATATATATAATTTTTGTCAATTGAATAAATAAATAAAAATACCACATTTCTCCCCAATCTAGCATTTTTATGTTTTTGTAGTAATATAGGTATTGGTGTTTTATGTCAGCTTGGTCTACTATTTTGACTAGAAGTTCCCATTTAATCCTACTAAACTTCAAAGTTTCTTATCTGTAACGCTAGGATGGAGATGGTACGTGCATTATAGACTTGCTGTGAGTATTAAATGAGATGATGAATGTAAAAAATTTATTTACTGAACACGTGGTAATTGCTCAGTGCATGTGACTATCATGTAAATCAGCTACTACTTCTCGCCAAATTTCAAATGTCAATAATTTATCACTATAATCTATAATGATGGTTATTAGCATGAATCCCTGTCTCAGATCCAGTCATGATGGGAACCATATCAAAAACTGAAAAGTCCCAGGAAGTAGTCCCAAAACTATTTATGTATCTCTACAATCTACAAGTCATAGCCACTTTGAGAATTCCTGCTTTGAGTAGAAGAGTGATTCCCAAGTGGGGATAATTTTGCCTCCAATGGGACATTTGACAATGTCTGGAGACATTTTGTTCATCTCTGCTTGTGGGGCAGGAAGCTACTGGTGTCTAGGAGTAGGAGTTAAAGGTGCTGATAAACACAGGGAAGGCTCCCCCAGAAAAGGATTCCCTGACCCAAAATTGCAATGGTGCTGACATTTGGAAACCATGAACTACATTATTAAACCCCTTCGTGGTTCAAATTCAATTTATTTTTAAACTATCTGTTTAGAAAAAAAGAATTGCGAATTGTACTGTCCACTGAATTAATAATAAGATATTGATTTTGTATGTGGGTGACCAAGGACATCAGTCTGATTCAGGGAGAATCTTTCACACAACCGAGGGTTTATACAGTGATGAGCTCATACCAAATTTACAAACCCACGGAGTAACGAGTAAAAAGGAAAATGTTAACAAAACAATCTCAATAATGCAATGACAACAACTCACATAAAGACACATAAATATGTAGTCACATACACAAAAGCCAGGGGAGTGGGGTTGAGGCTTTCAGAAAGAACATGAAATCAGTTGGGAGGTCTAAACCCTGAAGTGGATGAGATCTAACATTTATATTGATGCAATTTCTAATTTGTTATGAATACAAAATTGACCCTCTCCAGGAACCCATACCTCTTCCCTAACTCTCTGAAGCCACTATTTATTTATTTATTTTATTGTTGGTTTATTTATTTTATTGTTGGGTTGTTTAACCCAAGACCTCACAACCAGAATTTATTTATTTTATTTATTTATTATCTGTAATAAACCAGATTACACTGATTGCATTTATTAGGCAAAGTCCCTCTTGCGATCGTGTCTTGTTCCCAAAAGGTGTGGTACACACCAAGGCCCCACCCCCCTCCCTCCTTCCCTCTCTCTGCTCTTCCTTTCCCCACCCCCTCCCTCCTTCCCTCTCTCTGCTCTTCCTTTCCCCACCCTCCCTCTTTCTCTCTCTGCTCTCCCCTTCCCCCACCCTCACCATGTCCTTAATTGTTATTAATTGTCCTCATATCAAAATTGAGTACATAGGATTCATGTAAAGCCACTTAAAAAAAAAAAAAGTCTTTCTTTATTGTACTTGAATTTTCTATTTCTATTTGTCTCATTTCTTTTTCTTTCTTTTTTTCTTTTTTTCTTTTTTTTGCAGTTTTTGGCCAGGGCTGGGTTTGAACCCACCACCTCCGGCATATGGGGCTGGTGCTCTACTCCATTAAGCCACGGGCGCCACCCTATTTGTCTCATTTCATAGACATTGTTGAGGGCATCTTGTTTCACTTATTTATGGAACTTGCTACATAGAAGACATTCAATAAACATTTGAATTGAAGAATGAATGGTGAATAATTAACACCTGCAAGGTTTATGAATATTTATAGTTCTATTTGAGGACACACACTCCCCACTAAGCAAGGCTTCAGAGAATTCAGTGAGTAGCTTAAAGCAAAGGGAAGCCCAGCCTCAAACGGCATGAGAGAGTCGTGTGGGACTGGGAAACAATGTCAGAAAACTAAAAAACTTCACGTATGGCAATCTGAAATGACACTTGAACAAAGACTGGAGTAATTCCTATTGTCTCAGAATCAGACAAACATCACTAGTCTCTGCAAATAGCAATGGCAGCCTCAAAGCCAGAGCACACTGGGGTCCTGTGTATGTGCTGCTCATTGTGTGAGCCCAGATCCAGGATTTTCTCAGGCGGAGATTAGCACAACACCCAGCATATTTTTTTTTCTATAAAATTGATATATTCAAATGACAGTATCAAATCTCAAGTGAACAAATCATCTATTGCCACTGTTTGTACGCTCAGTTTGGGAAAAGCTGCAATGCCAACTCAGATCTAGAGAAATACACATTTTAGGGGAAACATATTTATCTGTTTGAACATTTAAACCTTTTTCAGTGATTTCTAAAATTCTGATATCTTGTGTTCTCTTTAATGATATACACATAGTATATTCTTACCTGAGATGCTGCCATATTGTCACCTGGAAATCTTTTCTTCACCTTATAAATGAGGCAACTGAGCCTTTGAAGGATGAATCAATGAACCCAAGACCTCACAACCAGAAAATGACAGAACCAAGACCCCAGGGCAGGTGTTTCTGCACTCTCACGGCCAGTATATATCAGATTTTCACTCCTTTGACAAACTTTTGCATATGTGGACATTGTATTTTCCATTTTCAGTTATTCTGCTGTAGAACATGTATGAATGCAAAAGTTTCCATTTTAACTTAGAATAATTCAGAAATTTCTTTCTGCTCCATAGAACCCTGTGCCATGTCCTCCCCAGTGTAAAAGATAATGGTGTCTTTCCTAAGAAATAATTGTATTCCTTTCATGAATGTTTAGACGAATATAAAGATAGTTCATTTTATGATCAACCTAAACCTCTTTTTTTTTTTTATTTTGAAATTTTAGTAAAATGTGGGTATATTCTTTTCCTTTTGTTTTGTTTTTGCAGTTTTTGGCCAGGGCCAGGTTTGAACCTGCCGCCTCTGGTGTATGGGGCGGTGCTCTACTCCTATGAGATTCAAATGACATAGAAAAAAGCAAAACTGTCCCTCATGTTTGGTCCTGGCTAGATTCCTCAGCAGTCACGCCTCCTTCTTTACTCTGCCTGTGATGGGGCAGCAATGTCTGCCTGTATCTGTCTCACCAGGGGCCACGTGTCCCAGCCACCCGTCCTTGGGGAGTCCCCAGCTGAGACCCCTGGGCTGCTCTGCGGGTGCTGGGCACACCCATCCAGATTTCCCCCTGTGCTTCTTCTGTATTCTCTTATCCTTCTAATTCTTGTGCTAAATCCCCTTTGATTGCAAGGTCATAAATTGTTTTCCTGTTTTCCCACCTGAGCTCTAACAGTTACAACACCATGATCAGATCGGTCTATAGATAGTTTCCTTCCTATTTCTATTCTCAATTGAATGTTTTTATCAATGATTATTTACATATAAAAAGAAAGTGAAAGGTGATACTATAAAAAAAAGGGGGGGTGGTGGCAAGCAGCCACCTACTTTGCGGGAGAGGACAATATTGCCTCCTGCAGATGCTGCCTTCCTGGGGAAGGAAAGCTGAATGGTGTTTCGGGTTGTTCTGGCTCAGCTTACAGACACTCCTGGGAGAGTCAGGGGGCAGGACCATAAATTAGTCTCGGGGATGCAGGGCTCACCACAGCGGCGTCTGCAGGTTGAATGGATCCAGACACTGGCCATTTAATAGGGATATGGTCAGGGGTTACGAGCTGCGCTGCATTTTTTCTGATTGCAAGTTTATCTGAGTCAGCTTCCAGGTCTCAGAAGGGTGCCAAAGAAAAATGCCTTTGAGGGGCAGTGCCTGTGGCTCAAGGAGTAGGCCACCAGCCCCATATACCAAGGGTGGCGGGTTCAAGCCTGGCATCAGCCAAAAACTGCAAAAAAAAAAAAAAAAAAAAAAAAAAAATCAAAAAAACAAAAAATGGGGGAAGTTTGAGTGTTCCATGAGTGTCCTCAGCTGACCCAGGAAGAAGGGACTGGAGAGGAGGCCCGGAGCTCCCCCAGCACATGGCCCATCACGTCATCCTGGTAATGACTGTGCAAGTTACACTTTTGCACACACTCCTTGGACCTGGCCCTGACCCTCCGCAGTGCAACTGTTCTCCACCGTCACCCTGGATTCCCTTTGCTTCCCTCTTGGGTTGAATTTTGGTCCCATGTTCCACACATTCCTTCCTTTTCCTTGATTATCTCTCTGTTTGCAGGGTATCCCTTAGTAGAGAAACGGGGCGTGAGAAATAAGTATTTTTCAGATCTTGAATATCTAGAAATACTTTAATTATACTCTCACATTTGATTGGTAGTTCATCTGCATTTAGAACTACAGAGTGTAAATAATTTTCTTTCAAACTTCTGAAGCCATTTCCCTATTACCTTGTTTCTCACTGCGCTGTGAGGGGTCTGACACCCTTCCAATTTCTGTCCTTTTCATACGAGCTAGTTTTTCCTCTCAGAAAGCTTGTAGAATCTTCTCCTTTTCTCCCATGTTCTGGAATCTCGGACGTGCCCCACTGGGAGCCTCTGTGTGTATAGCACAGGCTTTTTTATTTGGAGACTCACGTCTTGAGTTCTGAGAATGTTCTTGAATTATTTATTCAGCGATCTCCTCCTCTCTATTTTCATCCAATTTCCTTTCCAGATTACTTATTCTCTGATTTCTTAATATGTACTATTTTCTACTTTTGTTTTTACTTAAAAAAAATTTTTTTTTCCTGTCTTTTGAGTCATTCTTCCTTTTCTGTCTGTTCTTGACTATTTCTGAAGAAAGCACCAGCTTTGGTGTCTGTATAACATTCCCTGCTTGCTTATTGTTTCTAGAAATTTGAGGGCCTTGAGGTCTTTATGTGTCTTGAACAGGCTCCCTTGATTTTAATCGAGGGTGTGGCACTCTTGTGAATTCTGCCATCATAAACACTCAATTGGATTTTGTCTGTGTTACGTCCCATTTTATTCTGCATGACGAATATTATACTCACAATTATCTTGAAGACCTGTCTGTCCCTCTAGACTAATTACAGGTACTGGCAGGTCAGGTGTGAGAGGGGCCATCGCCTTAAGGTTCACTGTCTTTGGACTGGGAGTGTTTGTTTCTAAGCGCTCTAAAGCCATTGCTATTCCTGACTCTGCATAGGACTTTTCTTCTTTTTTTTCTCCAGCAGTTTGTGAAATTTTTCCTTTGTCTCCTGTAGTCTACAGATTTGCATTTATAACTCTCTGCTGAGGATCAAAACCAGCTTTTCTGTGGGACTTATCTGGAGGTTCTGCAGGCAGGTTAAACACCACGTGCCAAAATGCATCTTCTGCCTTCTTCCCTTCCCGCCACCCTGCTCCTCTGTTGCATTCCTGATGCCCTTGGCTTCTTCTGCTGTCCACATGTGCGTCTAGGGAGCACTCAGCCCTCACTCCTGCTTCCTCTCTGCCCTCTCCTTACCATTATCACCTCAATCTGATTGTTTTTTACCTATGCCTACAAATCTGTTGAATTTATGTCTCCTCTTGTTTATGCTGCTACACACTGGTAACATGGCTGTAAGATATTTTTCAAACCCTAACTCTGACATTGGCCTCTGCTTAGAGCCTTCAGAGGTCTGACCGCCTGCAGAGTGAAATAGGAGCTTCTCCACAAGACACGTGGAGCCTCCTGTGCACTGATTCCTGCCTGCCTGTCTCAGCCTACTTAGGCTATAACAAAATCCCACAGACGGTGTGATGTAAATGACAAACATTTATTTCTCACCATTCCAGAGACTGGAAGTTGAGATGACGGTTTGTGGCGGGCTGTCCTCTAACTGTCTCCTCCCATGTCAGAGAGAGAAAGCTCTGCTGTTTGTTCCTGTTTATGGGGCACTGATCTCATTGTGCAGGCGCCACCTGCACAACCTCATCTAAACCTAACTGCCTCCCCGAGCTCCCCCCGCCCCCCACCTTAGCACTGATGACTATTTGAAGGACGCACATGTTCAGTCCGTAAATAACAGCTAGGAAATTTGCAACCGTGCGTTGGTCTCCTCCTCCTCGCTCTGTTTTGTATTTCTGTATATTTGTTCATATTTTTCCTTGAATGCTTGTTCTACCTTCTGTCACACAGATATACTTACACTATTTTTGGGGCTTAGCTCTGGTGTTATAATCTTTAGGGAGCCTGTGCTTAACTTCCAAACTGGATCAATTTTCCTCTCCTGTTGATCCTCCAGTATGCTAAGTACACCTATTGCTTAGAAAATACCCTCTTATATTGCCACTTGGTGTAGGATGTTCTTCAAATATTAAACTTCTCAAATACAAAGACGATATCATTCGTATTTTTACACCTAGTAACAGGCACAGGGTCTAACCCATGGCAAATACTGTCTTCAAAGAACATTGGTTACTAAACTAAATGTATCATTTTACTGATGTTGTTAATCTGTGTTAACTACCCCAAACTTCCTGCATGTTTTGCTGGCCTCCATGCCTGTAGCTTTATTTTAATAATTTTCTGTGTCAAGATACTTCATGTCTGCATTAAATTCAAAACAGTTATGACATCAACACTTTTTTTTTTTAATAGTTTCAGCTTCCCATTTATGGCATATATGAATTTATATAGTAAGACTAATGGGTCCCCTCTTAGATAGTAGAAAATTGTACTGAAGCTTTACCAGTAGGACATTGCCCCAGTGGACTCTCAAATGTCTACAGCTCATCCAGTGAGAAGAGCTTCACCCGTGTGAAGGTGGAGTCTTGAGTCAAAGGGTAGTTGCTGACATCAGGGCGAAATTATAAGGCTTCTGGAGCACATGGGAGAGGTGATGTTGGAGAAGTAAAACTTTACGCATAAATCCTTCTGGGAATAGATCTCTGAAGAGATGACAGCAAGTGAGAAGGCGTCTTCTGGCAAGAGTAAAAGGAAAGTGGATCATTTTTATAAGAAAATACTGTGTGGGAAATGCTTTTTCAATAGTAAACTGGTGTGCAATTGTTTACTCTTGAAATTGCTATGATTTTTTTTTTAATTTCTTGTCTTTTGTTTATTTCTTTTTTTTTCTTTTATTAAATCACAGCTGTGTACATTAATGTGACCATGGGGTACCATACACTAGCTTCATAGACCGTTTGACACATTTTTATCACACTGGTTAACACAGCCTTCCTGGCATTTTCTTAGTTATTGTGCTAAGACATTTACATTCCACATTTACTAAGTTTCACATGTACCCTTGTAAGATGCACCACAGGTGTAATCCCACCAATGCCCCTCCCTTTGCCCACCTCCCCCCCCCCCAAAGTTAATT